>JADFUC010000058.1:0-50514 GCA_019722365.1 Lithospermum erythrorhizon
ATCAGTATGCTTCGTTCAGTTACGTATTGCTGGTTGATGAATGTAAAGGCTGCTTGTAAGTAGTATTCCAATAAAGGATGTGATTATAATCACTGTCCTTTTGCTTTACATGTCCTGAAATGACCTAAGAGTTCATGCAAGCTTAAAGGATCCATGTGGATTTGGCGTCATGCCGGAGATTGAGATCAGCACCACGTGATTCAACCAAGTTTTGGTTTTCACGAGAGGCTAAATGGTGAGCATTGAGATGGGAACTGGTTCATTCACTTTGGAATAAGTTAAGTAATTGGTTTGGAACTTAATTTCTATTTTGTGTTTCATTGTTAATTCTGACTACATGAATCGTGATTCATTAAATATAGTTACCCGTTATTTATTTCCGCAGTCGTTGAAATATATATAATACACATGTATTGTATCCTCGATGAGTGAAAAGAAGTTAAATCCCTAGGTTGATCTATGATATCTAGAGAGGCAACATGGTGTTGATTACGCTCTTGAGCCTAGAAACATAGGATAGCAAAGGCGCGGTCGTATCTTTGATAGTTAGGGAAAGAGCATCTATCATGACAACATAGGTGTTTGGTGTGATCAGATCGATCATGTTAACTGCGAGGACTAGATCAATACCGTGGTTTGCCGGTCTATAGTAGGGGAGGTATAATAGAAAGCAATTCACCAGAAGATATGTATATTTGTGTTATATGAGCTCACGTACTTTGACTATGACCAAGCGTGCGCCTTAGCGGGGGATTATAACGGCATATGTTGGGTCACACAGTGAAGTATAACGATAGATGTTGATATATTGGGAGGAATTTATCCGTCCTTGATATCTAGTAAGATCTCGGGCCTCTCAGCATAGTTGAGTGTAGGGTGGTTTTATGGGGCATACATAAATGCTTATTAGGAGTTCATACTCGAGTAAAAGAAAGTTGTGGGTGTTTCATGACTGCACTTCTTATGGTTAGCCTAGGCTAGGATGGCGATAAAGGTGTATGGTAATCGTCCCGAGGGCAAGTGGGAGTGTTGGAAATCGATGAAAATTGATTCCCGCTTTTATACCGTTAGAATAGTGTGGCATCAATTCATTTTACCGGGTTGGTTAAATGTGATTCTTGGAACTTAGTGTTCACACTTAGTAATTGTATATTACTAGTGTGGATTGTCTCGCTGATAATTTAAGGGGTTATGAGCGTTCTTTAGATGCTGCTTCATTAATGGTTAAGGTAAATGTGTTGTCTTATAACTTTGGCTAACATGATTCGTGATTGGGTGTGAAGTTTTACTAAAGGTATTAGCATGATTCGAATAAACTTATTTAGTAACGTTAAGAGAATAGAAACTTCTCTAGTTACGTGAATGGATCGATTGTTGATCTTGGCTAGCGAATGTGATAGTAGCATTCCATGGGCTATTTTTCATATGAAAAGCTATTAGCCAATAATTTCAATAATAGGACGAGTCTGGTAATGTCGATGAGTAAACTAAAAGGAAATATGAACTCGGTATTACAACTTGACCGGTTAATCTATTTTTTGTTGGTAATGTTGTTAAAAAAGAATGTGTGTGCATTTAATAAGAGCCAGAATGTGTTTAACACGGTTCGAGGTGTGTTATGTAAAAAACCTACCGGTAGAACCCGAGAAATGGTTGAAACCCATTTTGATCATAGTAGATGCGTGACTATGTCGAGAATAATCTTAGTCATCGATGATTCTGGTTGAGAGATTCGATGAATGTAAAACTGTAGTATTATTTCGGTAAGGATGTGATTATAATCACTTTATACTCTTGCTTTACATAACATGAAATGATGTAAGAAGTCATGCAAGCTTAAAAAGAATCCATGTATGGATTTAAGCATGCGTCTCGGAGTTGAAATCCTTCCCTCGGGATTCAGCAGATTGGTTTTCACGAGCTTAATGGAAAGGCCAGGCATTGGCAAAGGATTCGGTGGGAGGTAGTTCATTCACTTTTGCAGGAATAAGTTAAGTAGTTGATTAAAACAAAAAGTTCCTTTGTGTTTTAATCCCAGTTGATAACTTAAAACTACATGAATCGTGATTCATTCATATAGTTACCCGTTATTTATTTCGGTAGTTGAAATATATAATATACATGTATTATCTCGATGAGTGAAAAGGTTAAATCCACAGTTGATTTCTAGAGAGGCAACATGATTTGTTGTTTACACCTCTTGACCCTAGAAACATAGGATAGCCAAAGGCCTTGATCGGAATCTTGCGATAGTTAGGGCGACAAGCATCAAATGAGAGCTAACATGGTGTTTTGATTAGTGATCAAGATTGATCCGTTAGCTGCCGAGACTAGATCGTACAAGTGGGCTGCCGGTCCTATAGTAGGGGAGGTGAGTATGACGAAGCAATTCGTAGAAGATATGTATATGTTCTTAGACTTCTAGATATATAACTATACGTGTTATATGAGCTCGTACTTGACTATGACAAGCGATGCGCCTTAAGCGGGAGCGGCATATGTTGGGTCACCACCGGTGATATAATGATAGATGTTGATATATTGGGAGGATTTATCCGTCCTTGATAGCCACAAAAGGAAGATCTCGGGCACCAGCGCGGTTAGTGCTGATTGGTTTATGGGACGCCATAAATGCTTATTCGGTTCATACTCGAGTAAAGAAGTTGTGGGTGTTTCATATAGGACTTCTTATAGTTGGCCTGCAGTAGAGATCGCGATAAAGGAATTGTATGGTAATCGTCCAAGGGCAAGTGGGGTGTTGGAAATCAATGAAAATTGATTTATTTTAATATGCCCGTTGCGACAATTGTGTATCGATTTATTTGCGGGTTGGTTAAAATGTGATTCTTTGGAACTTGGTGTTCGCGCCCAGTTATCTATACTATATATAATGTGCAAGGGGTGGGTTGGCGGTTATAAAGTGAAGCCAAATTAATGTATTTCCTATTTTATCCTTCTGATAATTTTTTTTTTATTTTAATTTTCATAGTAACTTCTTCATGGTGTAACCGGCTAAATGATAGATGTTATTGATATATTGGGAGGGATTTATCCGTCCTTGATATCTGAGAAGATCACCGGGCACCATGCGGTTAATGCCGATTGGTTTATGGGGGCGTCATAAATCTTTATTCGGTTCATACTCGAGTAAAAAGAAAGTTGTGGGTGTTTAAAGCACACTTCTTATGGTTAGCCCTCACAGGCTTCAGAATCGTAGCGATAAAGGAATTGTATGTGTCGTCCAGAACAGCAAGTGGGAGTGTTGGAAATCAGTAGAAAATTGATTCCCACTATTATACACGTTGCGACAATTGTGTATCAATTTATTTGCTCCGGGTTGGTTAAATGTGATTCTTGGAACTTAGTGTTCACCTTAGTAATCTATACTATATATAATATTACAAGGGTGGGTTGGCGGTCATGAAGCCAAATTAATGTATTTCTTATTTTATCCTTCTGATAATTTTTTTTTAATTTTAATTTTCATAATAAAGTGTAACCGGCTAACAAGATAAATTCTACATAAACTACTATTATAAATATTATCTACTACGTAATACTCCGTAATTATCACCAAGACAAAATAAAAAGTTGTTTTCTGATCCTTTATATCTTTATTTTTATATTAGTAACTTTTAAGTATTATTCTTTTATGTTTTTTTAATTTTTTTTTTCATTATAATTTTATTATAAAAATAATAAAATAATTTGCACGAGCCAGTATGCGATATAATAGTTATATATAATGTGTAAGGATGGGTTGGCGATTCTGGTGAAGCCCACGAGAATTAATATATTTCTTATTTTACCGCCCGATAATTTTTATTTTATTTTAATTTTCATAACCGTAGGTACTCTGCCGCCCTAACAGATAAATTCTCCATAAACTACTCTTTATAAATATTATACAATAATACTCCGTAATTATCAACCTTCTTAAGAGAAAACCTAAAAAAGTTTTCATGATATATCTTTCTATTTTACTATAATGGTATCTTTTAGAAATGCTTTTATTTCTTTTATGTTTTTTTAAAAAATTTCATTATAATTTTATTATAAAAATAATAAAAATAATTTGCCTGACGGGCGTGTAGATATAACTAGTTGTATATTCTTAGTTTGAGTTCTCGTGATAATTTATGGGGTTATGAGCGATTCTTAGATGCTTTACTCGTTAATCGTTATAATAATAGTAATTGGTCAATTAGTATTATTATACAACTATTATCGAGCACAGAAGATGTAGCCTTGTCTGATGGCCGTTGGATTATATTTCGTATATGAAATTAAACTACATTTGCTAAATTGAGAGTTGATCGTAGTCACTTGAATATTCTCAGTGGGATCTTTCCATTGATAATGTAAAATATATAAATTGGATGAACCCGAATTGATTAATTAGTCAATTGAATTAATTCGATAGTTAGTTACTATTAACAACTTGTTAGTTACTGAATAACAAGCTTTGTTAGTGTTGATTTTCTTAAGCATTTTAATAATTAAACTTAACGAATTACATTTCGTTAAGCTATTGATTGGGCTTTAGGTTTGACATATAAGCCGAGCTTAGTAGGTTTTCATCATAATATTTTTCCATGAAATGAAAAAAAGCCTAGCTATCCTCTCGCCATCAGCCATAGCGAAACATTCCAAGGGAAGAATTGAAAATTCGCCTGCTTGATTTTTCATCAATCGACCCGTGTTCCTAGCAAACACAAATGTAGGATTCAACCTCTCTGGTGTGGACCAACTAGAGGTACTACATTTGAAGTGCTCAACGATGGAATTCAAAGGAGGCTTCGTGAAAGATTTGGAGATAGACTTCCCGTGGCATCTACGGTATGTGTTTTAGATTAATTTATATCATTTTGAGGATCCGGGATGTATGAATTTGGTGTTTATCACAAATTGAAATTCATACTAGATTCTAACACTAACGGCCCTCGAGGTCTGCCGAGGATTCCACGGAGGTGTCGTGGGATGTGGCTCGGAGTTGATGAGGGACTAGAGAACTTTCCTTTTAACAGCTTCAATAAAAGATTAAACTCCTTATGAGAGTCGAACCTGGCTGTATGAAGAAGAAGCGAAGATACTTGGTACTTATCGCTCTAGTTAACAGGTTGAGCTATGCCGGGGGCAAGTTGAATGGTTGTTGAATTATTTGGTGGAAAAGAGAGAAGATGATGTGGAGTGTTGGGAATTGAAAAAGTAGGTGTTGAATAAATTAACCATTGTAAATAATCTAAGTGATATGTTAACATTATTAGTCAAACACTTCTTTCAACTTATTAGTGGCCATAAGACTACCTCCAATAGTTATTTTGTTGGGATGAAAAAGTGTATTCTTCTCCTCCTATAGCAACTTTTTTTTATCTCTTTTTTTGGGACAAGTTTTTCAAAACTTCCTTCTTTTCTGACAAGAGGGGATGAAGTGTGGGACATGGGAAAGCATGGGGGAAGGAAAAATTTGTTTGGAGGTAATATTAACCCGCCATTGCCCCAATGCGCCCGGAAATGTTCATTGCTATTGGACATTTCAAATTTTTTATCCGTTTTCTAAATGATAATTTGGGTTTGAAATATAAACTTTTTTAAATGTTTTTTACCAATATTTCTAACTTTTCAATATCTATAAATAGACACATAGATTGATATATTTGACATAAAATCATATTTTTTCTTGATATTATCATATTTTTTCCATCTTTTTTGAGCATTTTTTACTTAACTTTTGATCATAGTAAAAATTTAATTTCACACCGAATTTTATGCTACAATGAGCGTCAAAATCCCTAATGTCCAGCGCCTACAAAATTATCGAGAATACTTGAGAATACGACAAATAATACTTTCCGAATGTCATATGTAGTGCCACCAAATTTTGGTATGTAAAACACCCTATAATTATCCATATATTCGGTTTGGGCAACAATTTGGGGAACTAATTTTCGGGGATTAATTACGCCCCCATTTATGATAGATCAACAGGCTGGAATTTTCCTCCCAAATTTCTCTAGGAAATGTTCATGGAGACACTCCATATAGCTTTTTGCCTCCAACTGAACCAACAAAAAAACAAGTAATTATTCACCTTGGACTAGCAAGCATAATAAGACGTTTCTTGCTGGTTATTTTCACTACAATAGTAGTGGTGGGCGATAGCAGGGGATCCTGTTGGGGTAAAATTAACTGTGAATGATAATTCACTAAATGGCCATCATAAGATTTTAGAAAAATGTCAAAGTCATTATAGTGATATCAATGCTAAAATGAATATATGAATTAGTTGCATACAAAAATATTATCGAGAAGAGCGAAGCGGTTGGTCAGATGATAACTACATAGCAAGAGCAGAAAATTTATATTTTGAAAAAAAAAAAGTTTACTTTGCTTGATGAATGGAAGATGGTTCATAATGAACCAAAATATATGGTTGGTCCCTTTACATCTGGCAACAATGGATCTAAAATGAAGAGTAGTGTAGGTGATGGTATCTGCATCTTGACCCTTATAAGTCTAGAGGGTAGAGATGAAACAAGGAAAAAAGTAAAAAAAAAAATCATCTTCTAAAAAAGGGACAAAACTTCTTATTGAGGAAGAATACTCGAATATAACAGTAGAATATCAACAACTTAGGAAAATAAATGAGCAACAGATGCAAGAGATGCAACAGGTTGCATCAGCTCAACAAGAAGCAGTAAAGCGAAAAAATGGAATGTAGTACGCCCCTCGACCAAAAGAAAAAAGATTTGAATGAATATGAACAAAAGATGTGGTTGAAATTAAGGGTTGAATTGTTTGGTCGTTAGTTTAATTAGTGTGTTTAGTATTAATATGTGATGTGTGATGTATTCTATTTAAGCTTGATGTATTTTGAGCTGATGGCTCCGATGGATATTTCTATGCAAAACTTGTTCATAATCATAAAAAAATAGCATACAAGATCATTTAAATTGCATAAAATCAGAACTACAAAATATATAATGCATAAATGTTAAATTTGAGCACTTACATCGCATCGGAAAAATATCACCAAAAAACTTTCACAAAGCCTCCTTTGAATTCCGATTGGCGCCCACGAATTTGCAATGCACAGTTGAGTCCGCGCGGGAGGGGTTGAATCCGATGCTTGAGTTTGCTAGAGAGCATTATGAGGATTGGATGTTGAAATCAAGACAAGAATTTCAATTCTTGTCTTGAAGTGGTTCGGCCTCTTACATGGAAGGAGGTGCGGGAAACCTAGGGGAGAGGATCTTGGGTTTTGGTTTTTTTTTTTGCATGAAATAAAACCTAATAAAACCCCACCTAAATACGGTCTTATTATTTGATCTAAAGCCCAACCGAATAGTTAATGAGTCAGCTCGTTTAAATCGAACTATCTCGTTAAGTAAAATACTACTAACGAGTTATTAATAAGCTCAACTAACCATTTAATTAATTAAACTAACAAGTTAATTAATTCAGTTTCATCCAATTGATATTCTACATTATCAATGTAAAATTTCCGATTGAGAATATTCAATGATTACAATCAACTGACAATTTAGCAAGCGTTGTTTAATTTCATTCATGAACTATAATTCAACGTCATTTGTATGTATTGTGACAGCACCCAGAGCTCGAATAATAACGACCGTATAATAATATAATTGATCATTATTATTATTATTATAACGTTATGCCATGAATCACAGCAATGAGCATAATCCTCGGTATTATCATGAGACCACAGTAATAATTCTGATTACTATGATTAAATGTTCCGTTTATCTAATCACATTCAACTAAATTAGTAAAGGAATTATTCTGGCCGGTGTCGCTGACGGGGCGTAATAAATGAAGCAAATAACTTCTTGATTCCCGTGATACCATTTGCCATGGGCCGATTGCTTTACAATTCATTTGTCATAAAGCGTCTACAGACCATGGTAACCATAAGAAGTGTGTCATGAAACACCCTGAATTTCTTCCTGGAACTGTAAATCTCTTGATGAACCCGACAACGTCGACATTTTATAAACAACCATGGTTCTCTAAAGGCCACGAGATCACCTTATCATGAAAGGATGGACAAATCCTATAATATATATCGACAACTCTTTTGTTATACTTACTATGTTACCTAACATAATGGAGTTATGATCTAGCTTAAGGCGGAGCGTTTGACATAATTAAAGCCTTGCTTGACTCATACTAAACATAGATAGTTATATGCAGTCTACAGAATAAACTGGCATTGATAGTTCTAAGCAAAATTCATAGGACACGAGATATATATATCTTATGATTTTGTAGCGGTCAAATCGACTCTTCGGTTATGCAAGCGACTGACCCATAAGATTGCGTTAATTTGAAAAGCTCAAGGGATCCAAGAAAATCGGGTATCAATCGATCACTGTTGGTCATCAAATGATGTTTAACACTAACACCGTGTCGACCAGGTATTGTCTATATGAACTTGAAGAGGGTTCTCTTTGTTAACACGTACATGTTGCCTTTCTAGAAACTCTAGACTTGTCTTGAATTTATTATTTCAACCAATGAAATAAATTATATATATGAATAGTGCAGCGTGTCAGCATAATGTAAGTTAACAATCAAATTGTAAACAAGAATGACCTTATTCAATGGGTGCCAACATTTAAGAAAGTAGTGAACTAACTCCCACTTCGAACATTTGCATCGTTCGGGTTTTGGCACAACCTTCGATCTCGTGAAATCAAACTTTGATTTAATCATGAAGAACATAATTTCGAGATATTAAACAAATTACACATGGATTCTTGAAGCACATGAATCTCTTGGGTCACTTTAGGACATGTGTAAAGCCGAGATGATTACAATCGCGTCCTTAACGAGAAAGCTACTTCTGGTAGTCTTTTTACATCCATCTACTAAGTCTTCCGACCATGGAATGGCGATGGCTAAGATTATCTCGCTATAGTTAAATCTGTTGTAGACTAAATAGAGTTTAAGCACTTTTGCCATAAGTTTTGCCTTAAGCTGTGGACATTACCATTTTAGGTCAGTTTATTTCTCAAAGCCTGCTTACGCTCGGTGGTCGAGCCCACATTTAGTTAAGTGTAACAAGGACAAAATCTCGTTTTGGTATATATAAAGACTATTTCAGGTTTAATGGCAGTTAGCCATCTCTTTGGTTATTATTGGGCAGGTTTACAACACAATTAAAGTTTCACATCTATCTTATTAAATGCACATTATTTAATGACATTACCAACATATTGTAATCTTGACAAGCTTAACAGTCACTTGAGAGTATACTAGACTCAGCCTCATTCATGAAGAACTTAGCTAACAGTGTTTCACATGGGACAACTCTCCATGACACTATTCTCGCATTCAGTTCTAGGTGAAAACCAACAAGTAGTTACCTATATTCTCTTAAAGTTACTACAAAGCATATTCCGACTCCGCGTGAATACCTTTAGCAAAATCCATAATTTATTACGGGAATGGAGTGCTGTAAATGGTTGTGATGTAAATACAGCTGATCGACATGGCATACGGTGAATCGTATTACCATAACAATAGATTTGACCACTACCGATCACGTGAGATCCTTGTTGTGGTAGCGGATCTCAAATGAAGATTGCACTTTGTCAATAAGAGAATACATACATCATAGAATTTAATCTATCCTTAGATTTAACTTTCGCCTCGAAGTTTCATGGCCAGCATTATAGCTAAACAAGCAAATGTCATCCTAAGCTTATATTTCTTGACTAATATAGCATATGTCATATATCGACCGGGCTTCACAAATGTACAAGAATAAAATTCGGTACCCGTACCTTTCAGTTGTATGATGATTCGTTTAATGCGAATGAGTAAAATATTATGTCGCGATTGTTATAACGACCAGCCCGGGTAGGTATTTGAGTTGGGGCCATCATCCAACTGAATAATCGAGTCACCAACGATGAATGCGATAAAAATGACTTCATTTAACATTATAAATAAAATAATACAACTCGTCCATCGGGTGAACTAACCAATAATAGAACAACTGAAAAGTAATAATAAAAATACAACATCAAACTACTTGTTTACAACTTGAGACAATGGTAATTGTTACGTACAACAAAACTCCAAAAAGAATAAAAGTATGACTGTTGAGTGCTTGACCACCGTCGCCGCCTCATGATGCAGCGGCTACTCGGCGAAAATCTCGATGCGTCCCACATGGCTTGACCTGAGGCATAAATGCCCGCCCATAGGGAAAATAGGGAGTCAGCTAGGAATTTGAGGTGAATACAAATATCCACGAGAAGTTAGCTTGCCTTATCATACAAACAAGGGATAATTGAGTCACTTTTATAATATCGACCAATTGTCTTTCAGTTACTTTGAAAGGTGCTACTCCCCGATTATAGTCATACACCTCCTATGACATACGAATGTTTATCATAAGAACCTCCAAATCGTTTCATTATTTTTATTACAAGCGAGCAACGTATATCTTAAATCACCCAAGATAACTTAGAAATGCGGAATTATCTCATTAAATTCTTCATTTTAGTCTCACGGAACTTATTCACCTCGATAGTATCCCCGTCGTGGTTAGATCATAACTTATACTAACACGTTTGAATCCAACTTTTTCACTATATAAAATATCATCAACATCATCTATAGATTAGCGTGAGCGTCGGTTTATAATTTCTATCACAATGCCTCGTTCGAAAGTTATCTCGACGTTAACTTGACTCAACTTTTTAACATACAAGGATGTATAACTGGATCACGAGAAAAATAAATAATATTATCAACTAATCAACACAATAACGACCCGCCCGGGTGGAATTACGAGAGTTGGGACGTCGCTGACTTTTGTATTATCGGAATCGCAGCGATGGATAACAATAAAATGACTTCTTTTTTACATCATAAATAAAACAATATAAGCTTTGTCCGTGGTGAACTAACTTGATAGTACATGACATTGAAATCATAATATAAATACACATCAACAATTTGTTATACAACTCAGTCAATAATAATTATATACTTGAAACTTCAAGAAGATAAAAGTATAGTGGTCTTGAGCCACCGTCGCCATCTTCGGCAGATGCCGCGGCTTCTTTCGACGATGCATATCGGTCATCCGCTTAATGACACAAACGCCCGCCCATAAAGAAATAGAAGTCGGCTAAGGCTGAGTGAAAATAAATAAGCGAAGTTAACCTACGTCCTTGCTGAATAAGAATAATTTAAGATTTCGCCTATTTAGAGACTATATACCCCAAGTATTATTTTTATAGGTTCTTTACTTACTTAAAATAAAACTTTCACTTATTGAACGCTAGCCCAACATAAATAACTTCGCTACGTCGACAACTTACTCACGGTACACTTTAATTACAAAGAGGTATTTCTCTATCTAATTATCTTTACGAGTATAGCTAATTCCCGATATAATATACACCTCGGAAACACACAATAACTTAAACATATATCTTAACCTCTCATAACTTCGTACATATACAACTCGATCAACATCTTTAGTTCACTTTAAAGTACTACTCCCCATTTTACAATCATACTCACTCCTATGACAACTAATGTTCCTCGGAAGACCCTCCCGAATATATGCATTTCTTAATGTAGTAGGTAATATATCTTGAATCGGATAACCTAAGTACTGATTTATCTTCCCGATTTTCCATTTAGTATCACAGACTTATTTACCTCCGTAGTATCGAGGTCGTGGTTAGATCGGTATATATTCCCAGCACATTTGAATCATTTTTTCCACATTATATATATAAATATCATCAGCATCATGCAATGATTAGCATAAACTTCGGTTTATAATTTACGCTCCTAATGTTCTCGTTCGAAAGTGTCACCGTCCATTAGCCGCCTTAAGATATAGAACACATATCTAATAAAAACTGATAATGCGGTAAAATTTCTGTGAAAATAAATACCGTATCCTGAAGAAAAATAGTGCCCGACGAGGCTGGCTTAAAATGAAGTATAACCGTCAGCATTCTTTAGCACAACAACAGATTAGGAATAGTAAATTACGTAGTCAAATATGAATAAAATACATGTATACGGGATTATCGGATAAAGTCATACAACATAATTCCACATGAAGTCTCGGAGCGTAACACATGAATATATAATAGAGGTTCCGATAAGCACAATCACCCGAATGAAATCACACGGAGACTTCAGCAACGACTAAAACTACAGTAAATCAAACCTCCTATCTCTGTATCACACGATTATACCATCCTCACAATGCGCGTATACCGATCGTCTGCGAGGAATGGACAAATCAGCAATCACCTCGCACTTATACGTTATAAGGCCAAAACGCGCTTATACACAAAGTATAAGGCACGCATATACACAAAGTATAAGGCCTGCGCTATACCGTAGTATGGGGCCACGTCGACAATGCCTTGGCGGCCAAAGTAATCAAAAGAGTCATACCCGCGCGCTATGCAGTAGTATAGGGCCAAACGCCTTGTTATCTACCGTAGTATAGGGCCAAACCCCATGGCTATACCGTAGTATAGGGCCAAACGCTAGCGTTATACCGTAGTATAGAGACCTGGAAGCAATGCACACAGCAAAAGCGTCAAAGAGAATCATACCGCGCTATCCGTGGCTAGGGCCAAACCGCGCGGTATACCGTAGTATAGGGCCACAAATGATGCAACCAAAAGCGTCAAAGAGAATCATACCGCCGCTATACCATAGTATAGAGGCCAAGCGCCACGCTATACCGTAGTATAGAGGCCACCGGCAGTGCACGGCAGGCGATCAAAGAGAATCATACCGCCTTTATTTATGCGTAGTATAGGGCGATAAGCGTCACGTATCACGCAGGAAGGAGAGTCGTATAATCACTGGTAATTCACATTGCTGAGGTCATATCCCTAATAATACTCGAGTCACCTCAAAATCATACATAACTCCATAAAGACACCTCTCGATAACCCATTGCTTTACTTCCCGACAATAGCAAAGCATACGGTATCATCGATAAGTAAATGTTAACCGCCCAGCGAAGGCCACATAAATACCAGTGCAGGCAAAGCCACATAAATACCACAGTGCCGACAAGGCCACACATAAATACCGCGGTGCCCGACAAGGCCACGCTTAAATACATGAAGTGCCGTCGAGGTACGTAAATACCCTGAAATTGCCGTCGAGGCCATATCTGAGAAATATAAGTTGGGAGTTCGGGCCCGTGGCTTACCTCGAACCCACGGCGCCCCGATCTTTGAGAATAGAGTCACATAATCATATTAGGCTGGCATGTCCGTCTGGCATTACGTATGCGTTCCCGTAATCGTATCGCGAGGACATATCGCCCATTCGCGCGTAATTATATTACAAAGACACATGCGCCCTTTTACACATAATTATAATACAAGAACAGGTACACCATTTGAAAAGTACATAAGGTAATACCGTGAGATAAGTACTGCTACGCTGCGTACCCATGAGCGCAGCGAAGACAATCGAGGTAGCGCCGCTTTTCCACGATCAGCGCCTAAAATACCGAAGTATGATCAAAACCTATTCTTATACCGGCGTTCTAGAGGATACATAATAACCAATTCTTAGGGGGAACTATTTCTAAATGGTCTAACCCAGCCCGGATAAACTATCGAATTATAATCCCATTGGGACCTGACCAATCGATCACATTAAATTTCATGTATCAATTTTCTGTACAAATCAACTTATAAGTCATTAATTAATCGTGAGTCATGTAATTAACTTGATCTATGCTCCGAAATATCAATTATAACTCAACTTGGAAATTTCCTTTTATTTATAGCATGCTTTAATCAATTTTAAATCACCAATTTTAACACTCATACTTGACTATAATAAGGTCCCGATCATAACCTCACTGCACATTTAAAGTCTTATAAAGTAATATCACATAAAAGTCGGCAGAAAACCTAAAAAGTCAACTCGACCATAAATCACCAGGCGATCTACAAATCACGAATTCATAAACATATGCGTCAGATTGTAACGACTAAGATTTATCATATAATTCAATTGTGTAAAAAGTGACTATCTGAAACCCAGAAATATCACCGAGACTTGAAATTTCTTACCTCCAAACGTAGAGAATGACCCGGGGAATCTCTCCCGAAAATTTTAGGACCAAAGCTCGCGAAATTTGGAAGAAAATTGAAGGCTGTAGAGAAAATAATAGAGGAGTTCGACCGCTCCGTGGGAAAGAAAGAAGAAGATTTTGATGATGACAAGGCCTTGGATAAGTATAAAAATGCCGCGGGAATTAAAAGCGAAATATCTGGCTTAACCGGCTTTCGTTCGGTTTAGTTTTTTCGTCTCGATTTAACAACAACTCCAACATAAATTTAACTAATTCCCCAAAATAATATCGTACTTATACGATTAAAATTTTAAAATTCTCAACCGAGAATCTTACTCTGTCGACCGATTATTTGTATTTCGACCATTGCGACTCGATCTCAAAAGATAAAAATTCTTCCATGACCCAGCCATTGCAAATTATAAATGTAATTAGGCTAAAAATTTTCACAGAAATAATATTATCGTGAAATTATTTATCTTATCCCCGGATCGCGCCCGACCGAGAAAAACTAATAATTTTTTTTTTTTTTTTTTGGTAGCAGGTTATTCTAATCACCACTTTTCCCATAAAAATTCGTCTCGAAATTTACCGAGAGCTTTCAATCTATCGAGATAAACTCAGCGCGCCTTTCGGCGTACTTACTTATCGGCCTAACATGGGACACACGCATCACTACTCAAATTTTGATATGGTATCATCTTCGTAGCTCCATAATATATGATTAACTTAAAGGCGGTGACTCTCGCTACGCCCATGCGTTCAACCGGCCAATTTTCCTATTCGAGCTTATACGTCTTATTCTTTCTGCTTTGTTATTCTCATTATCAATCTTAATATTATAAACATCCTCAATTGCCTCCAAAATACCACTCAAAAATTAAAATTCATATCGCTTGATACCGTCTTGTCCCTTTCGTAATTTGTGTGCGTACTATTCCGTATCACATAATCAAGCGAGTATGATAAAATTTCACCGCTGCGTTCATACTACAACTACTATAAAATAACTTACAAAATAAACCTGACTAATATATATATAACAATTCATTATTTTCTAGAAGCGAAATTTCTAGCGCGAGCATGGCATCAATGCCGATATCCTCCGTCAAACAATTCACAAATCACACATATAATATCAATCATACACCTGACAATCTCGGCGTAGCATCCATAATACCGCGTCTGACAATTTCATATAGGAACTCTTCACCGAAAAAAAATATATTCTGAATCGTCCACCAAAATATACTCAATTGAACACACCCAATCATACACATATTCAAACATGAATACCACAAAAATAAATAGCCCCGAGAATACACTCCAAGCAACCACCGTTCAAGTCAACATTTCACAATTTCACTATTAAAGCCACAGATAAGTTTATTAGCGAGATACCACGATGCAATCAATTACCGTATACTTAAGCTCAACATAGATAAGGTAACTTGACGGTGATAAATCCCCGATTACTCAGTATCAGAAATTCTTAATTCATTTTAAAAGATCGACCTCTTTACATACGATCGATTTCTAATCCCATGACTACGTATGCGAGTCCTCACCAACCTTTTATTACTTAAATTCCTTGCGATTGCCCCAAACATCAACAAACTTCCAAATTTAACACCCGGTGAATTCCTACCGATATTTCGGTATAATTAGGTCTCTTCCGCTTAAATCCTCGAACATATTCATCCGTATTCCGTCTCCCAAGGTTTCAACCTGGTTACATCCTCGAGAATGATCATTACTATCACAAAAGATGCCAGCTCTCTTTCGAACACGAACTCTTACTTAAACATTATTAGCAGATAACAAACCTCTTTTGCTTATTGATCTCGATTTTGTACATTACTTTAACTTATTTATCATTTCGATCGAACCCGCATTTCCGCAGGCTTCCTTATAATCCACAGATCTTAGTTAACGGTAACCTTACGCCTTATAACCCATTGATATTCGCACAACTCCGCACCGAGTATATCGTATATTAATTATCGCACATCATGGTAATTTCATCGCCAAAAATCTGCATTAGCTGTCTTTGCATCCAACTTCAGTAAAAGGCGTTTCCCCAAAATATAGATCACCCAAATATCTACGTAATATTTCGATACCTAGCGTCATATTCTAACCCGTTACATGTATCGTTTCCAATATAATCCCTCATAAACATCTACTCGTCGTGCCGATCTCCATATATACTTGTTACCCGTCTCAGCAAATACATAACTCGACGTCGTCATATTACCCAGTCATTTCACCTACCTCCCCTATTCTCTTGCTCTTAATCAAATAACACCACAAAACACGAGAATGCAAAAGTAGTCCGTAGACCCTCGTGCAGCGAGTCGCGAAAATGCCAGTGGCGTCGGCGGTCTGACGGATTCGGAAAAGAAATTAACTCGAACCCGGAAAATGACTCACCTTGACATGCCTGCTGAACACTGACATAACCGCACAAGGCCTTGAAAACATAAACTGAAGCTCACGATACCAAAATTATATGACCCGCCCAGTGGAGCCCCACGAGTTGGGGTATCGCGGCTATGTGCTCCAGTCGCAGCGATGGATAACAATAAAATGACTTCTTTTTACATCGTAAATAAAAATGATATAACTTGTCCGTGGTGAACTAACTTGATAGTACAACAGCATTTGAAAATCATAATATAAATACACATCGACAATTTGTTATACAAGCTTCGGGTAATAATAATTATATACAGCGAAACTTCAAAGAAGATAAAAGTATGGTGAGGGTCTTGAGCCCTTGTCGCCATCTTGGCAGTGCGCGGCTACTCGACGATGCATATCGGTCATCCCTTGTGTAACCTAGGCATGGCCCGCCCATAAAGAAATAGGGGAGTGGAGGCTAAAAGGCTGAGTGAAAATAAATAACCGCAGTTAACCTGCGATACATGCGAATAAGAATAATTTAGATTTTACTTTATTTAGAGGTATATATACCCCAAAGAGTATTATTTTATAGGTTACCATACAAAATAAAACTTTCCTTATTGAACACTTCGCCAACACCAATAACTTCGCTAAATCAACAACTTACTCACAGTACACTTTAATTACAAGAGGTATTTCTCTATATTATCTTTTACGGTATGGCTAATTCCCATTATAATATACGCCTCAAGCAACATGATAACTTAAGCGTATATGCTTGCAACCTCTCGTAACTCGACATATCTGACTGTCCAGCTTATGCTGGTTCCTTTCAAAGTACTACTCCCGTTTACAATCATACTCCTCCTATGACAACTAATGTTCCTCGAGAGAGACCCTCCCGAATATATATCGTTTTCTTAATGGTAGGTAATATATCTTGAATCGAGATAACTTCAGTGCGATTTATCTTCCCAGTTTTCCATTTTTAGTATCTGAACTTATTTACCAGTAATTGTCAGTCGTGGTTAGTCGATATATTCTAGCATTTGAATCCATTTTTCCACCGTATATATACAAAATATCATCGATATCATCGACGATTAGCATAAACTTCGGTTTATAATTTTACGCTCTAATGTTCTCGTTCGAAAGGTATGCCGTCCATTAACGGTTAAGATATATAGAACATATCTAACAAAGGCGATAATGCCGGTAAAAGGCTACAAGCGAAAACAATGCCCGTATCTGAAAGAAAAATGATTTGCCGACAAAGTGGCAAAATGATATAACCATCAAAGCAGCATTGCTAGCACAACAACAAAGATTAGGAATAGTCATAAGTAGTCAAATATAGATAAAATCGTGTATACGGGATTATCGGATAAAGTCATACAACATAATTACGTGAAGTCTCGAGACGTAACACGTAGATATATAATAGGGTTCGATAAGCACTGTCGCCCCAAATGAAATCCGCGAGGGGCTTCGACAACGACTAAAACTCTAATTAAATTGACCTCACATCTCTCGTATCCCGCCGGTATACCGTCGCCAATGCTTGGCGTATACTTTCAATCCGTCTACTGCGAGGAATGGACAAATCAGCGATCACCTGCATAACATCTGCTTGATATAAGGCCAAAGCAGCGCTTATCACTTAGAAGTATAAGGCACGCACTTATACCTGAGAGTATAAAAGGCCACGCGCCTTATTATGCAAGTAGTATAGGGCCCACATCCCGACAATCTTGTAGCTGACAAAGTAATCAAAGAGAGTAAATACCCATGGCGTATACCGTAGTATAGGGGCCAAACCCTTAGCCCATTATCTCTAGTAGTATAGGGCCACCAAACCAATCTTATGCGGCAAAGCGTCCAAAGAGAATCATACATGGCCCATACCGTAGTATAGGGCACCGGCAATCTTGGCGCGACAAAGCGATCAAAGAGAATCATACCCTTGGCTATACCGTAGTATAGGGCCAAACCCTTGTGGCCCATCTGTAGTATAGAGGCGGCCTCGGCTTGTCTGCTTGGCGACAAAGCGTCCAAAGAGGAATATTACCGCTATACCGTAGTATAGGGCCAATAGCGTCACGTATCACCCACTTGAGGAAGGAGAGTCGCTTTAATCACAGTAGTCCCAGCCCTATGGGTCATATCTATCTTTCAGAGTCACGCCGAAATCATACATAACTCCATCGAACACCTACCGGTAACCAACTCACTGCCCGGCCAATGGCAAAGCGTAAAGCTGTCACATCAGCCTTGATAAGTAAATCAATGTGACCGCCGAGGCCACATAAATACCAAAGTGCGACAGAGGCACACATAAATACCCTGAGTGCCGGCCGAGGCCACATAAATACCGATTGCCGACAAGGAGGCCACACCAAATACCCCTTGAAGTGCCGTCGAGGCAGCATAAATACCCATGAAGTGTAGTCGAGGCCATGTCTGAGAAATATAAGTTGGGAGTTCGGGGCCATCATTTACACCGAACTTGACGCTTGATCTTTGCCAGGAATGAAGTCGCGTAATCATATTAGGCTCCATAGCATGTCGTACAACCATTACATGTATACCGTTCCCCCGTAATCATATCGCGAGCCTGCTCATACATTCCACGCATAATTATATTACAAGACACATGCACCGCACTACATAATTATAATACAAGGGCCAGGTACACCGTTTTGAAAGAAACATAAGGTAATACCGTGAGATAAAATGCTAGCCTCTGCTTCACCCATGAACCGCGAAAGACAATCGAGAGTAGCGCCGCACTTTCACGATCAGCCGCCTAACAAAAATACCGAAATGATCAAAACCTATTCTTATGCGGCGTTCTAGAGGATACATAACTTGATTCTTAGGGGAACTATTTCTAAATGAATTACAACGTGGGATAAACTGCTCGAATTATAATCGAAACCGGACCTGACCCAATCGATCCCCGCTAAATTTAAATGTCTTATGACAAAACACAAATCAACTTATAAGTCATTACAGTGTCATCGAGTCCGTAATTATGATCTGTGCTCGAAATATCGAGGGTATAACTCGACTTGGAAATTTCACTTTTTGACATAACACCCTTTAATCAATTTTAAATCACCAATTTAACATCGCTAACAACTATAATAAGGTCCCAGTAACCTCACTGCATTTAAAGTCTTATAAAATATCACGTAAAAGTCAACCGAAAACCTAAGAAGTCAACTCGGCCATGCGTCACCAGAAGCGATCTACAAATCACGAGATTGCATCAACATATGCGTCCACGGGGCCATAACCAACCAAGATTTATCATAAAACTCAATTATGTAAAAGTCAACTAAAAGTCAACATTCTCAAAACCCAAGAAATATCTCGAAAGACTTGAAATTTCTTACCTCCAAACGTAGAGAATGACCCGGGGAATCTCTCCCGAAAATTTTAGGACCAAAGCTCGCGAAATTTGGAAAGAAAGATTAGAAGAAATTTTCCTTGAGGAAATAAAGAGGGAGTTACGACCCTCCGTAGGAAAGAAGAAGATTTTTGGATGATGACAAGTTAAAGGATAAGTATAAAAGTCTCGCCGGGGTCCGCTAAAAATATCTCAGGCTGCTCGCTTTCTCGTTCGGTTTAGTTTTCGTCTCGGTTTAACAACATGACTTCCGACATAAATTTAACCCAATCCCCAAATAATATATTGCCATACGATTAAAACTTTAAAATTCTCGAAACCGAAATATACTACAATCGGCCGATTAGCGTATTTCGACCGTTCGACTCCGATCTCGAAAGATAAATTCTTCCATGACCAAGCGCTGCAAATTATAAATGTAATTAAATTTAAAAAATTTTACGAGAAATAATATTATAAATTAAATTGTTTTATATAAACATGATATCCATAACCAATAAGCAGGTCATAAAATAGATCACTCTGTACTTGCATAGAAAATTTAAGCAACAATATCGAGATATAATACAAAGTACCGATAAGGCGCACCGTCACTTTGAGAATAAAATCAGAGACTTCAGCAACGACTATAACTCTGGTCGTCAAACCATCCCCATCTACCAATATACCAGCTTTATTATACTAGCCTCCAATGCGCATATGCTTTCAATCCGTCTACTACTTGAGGAATGGACCAATGTTAATAAACACATTTCTTATACCGAGTATAAGGCGAGCAGCGCTTATACGTCTTATAAGACCACGCCCGACAATGCCTGTGAAGTGATCATAGAGAGTCATACCTGCTTATACGAAGTATAAAGGCCAAACCCGCGCTTATACCGTAGTATAAGGCCACGCCGGCTTGATACGCATAACAAAGTGATCATAGATAATCATGCATTTCTTATACGGTATAAGGCCAAACCGCTAACTTATACACTAGAGTATAAGGCCACGCGGCAATCTGGCGCACCAAAGTGATCATAGAGTCATACATTTCTTATCTCTAGAAGTATAAAAGGCCAAACCCCGCGCTTACTCTGGCCAAGTATAAGGCGATAGCGTCCGCATGGGAAGGAGAGTCGCTGCGTCTGTCATTGACTTTAGGGTCATGGCAATACTTTCGAGTCACCTCGAAGTCCGCATTATAACTCCAGCAGACACCTCCGGGCAACTAGTTCTCTATTCCCCGACCAATAACAAGGACACGACCAAAAGCGTCTCATGATCAAAAATCAGCAGGAATCTCCAGAGGCCAATCACAGTGGCGACAAGGCCACGAGAACACAAGAGGCGTAGGCGAGAGTTCAAGCTATTACTTACCTCGAAGCAAATGTGGCGCCCCAATACAATCACTGTAATCATATCGAGGCTCATGGCAAATGAATCGAGACATAATCGGCCTATGATGACCCGGTTTATTGATTTAAAATGTAGAAATGCGTAATGTAGCACCCGTGAGATAAGTACTCACCTTGGTTAGCAATAAAGCGTCCACTTCTTAATCGATCAAGTGCCTTTTCCAGCGTTCAGCGTCTAATCAAAATACCCAGAAATACAATTACTACTCATAATAAATTTTAATCCGCTTATCTTAATTAAATTCTAGCTTTTCAGCCATTTTAGTTACAAATTGATAATTTAAGTATATAGATGGCTAATTATGTTTCAATGATAATTAAAATGGCGAATTTCATCTATCGACTCATGTCGGTCGGCGCGCGAACAAAATACTAACATTTGACCAATTTCAATCAATCGAAATATCGATTTCATTAGTGGCAGATTTCTACTTGACCTTTATCGCCAGCGAAATTCTTCTTTCGAACCTGCAAAACTAATTTCAACATAATACCTCGATATTATAAAAGTCCAAACTTACAATTCTCAAAACAACTAAATTCATTGCAAAACAACTATATTAATCTCGGCAACATACTTTAACGTTTTTTACATTTTCCTTGATAGTCACTTGAAAGTCAAGTATCATCTCGACACATTTCAATTCCAATAAGCAGTATCACTTCCGATACGGAATCTAAGTTTAAGTGATAATTACATACGATTTTAAATCTGAAACTCAGGCTGACCCCAGTCACAGAAATTGACATCACCGAAACATCAAAGAAATACTCATCCAAACTCCTAACTTTAACTCAAAACAACTAATTTAAGGCCTAAGAATCATTTATAGCAATAAAAATCAAATTACAAAGTCAACAAAAAGTCAACTCATAAGAAACTCACGAAATACTCCAAAGATCTCTCCAGAATTTGAGGTCCAAAGCTTTAGAGATGAATGGAAAAATTTGAGGCGTTGCTGCGTCTTGGCGTGAAGGAGAAGGCGATGCCTTCTTTTTAGACCTGGGTTGGTTTATGGGGTTAATGGGTTGGCCCAATAGTTTATGTGGTGAAACCCCGATCGTTTAATTCATTCGTCACCGTTTTAACTTATACAGGCAATAGAAACACGACGTTAACGTTTATATTACCGCTGACTAATATCATTACCCGTCGACTAAAACTTTAAAATTCTCAAATACGAAATGTACTACCAACCCGACGATTCGTTGTATTTTCAACTATTCAACTTGAAATTTTTTTATTTACTTGAAATAATCCCATAGAAGCAGTAGTATCTTATTACGGTAATATTGAAATGCGGAGCGGGTTGTCGGTTGTGATCCCAGCCCCAACCTTTAAGAATTCAGATTCATCTTCACTCTTGACCCGCAGTTTCAATCAAAATATCAAGATGAAGATTTTAACTCAATTATCTTGTATCTCAAGTTTTGCAACTTGGTTTGATAGTATACTATAACTCCATTAACGCTGTAATTCATTTGAGATGTGAAGCTTTGATGACAATGTGAAGTATCAGTAAATATTTGATCATTATAAGACATTATTTGGATCAGCTCGCCAAACACACATGTTACGACACGTGGGTAATTAGTAAGAGAAAATTTTTAAAATAGACATGTGCATAGTCAACTTGATGAATATATTCAACTTGAGTGAAACGAATTCTTGATTCTTTATGACTATATGTTCATTTCCCAATGGAATAACGTTTAACACTTACGATGAATCACCATATAGAAGGTAAATAGAGTGAGTTTTATACTCGACTCGTGTATTACAATTCTATTTCAACGAAATGACCTTAAGTCATTAATTGGAGTTTGATTTATTCATATCATACGTCTCTTTTGCATTGGGCGTTGTGTCGTCGGGGAATTACTCACGTAATATTTCACGATATAGCAGAAAGGATTAACTTATTTGGATTGGTATCTCCTAAGGAGCGACTTGAATACATTAAAGTCATATATTTACTTCCACCTTTTATATTTCATAATGAAGATATTATACATAAAATAAATTGTAATTCTATAGTAGATGGAAATAAATATCAATTTCCTTCTGATTATGTACATGACGATATAATCTCAACATTAGACCACGTGTTAAATTATATCTACTTTAGTGACACAAGATTAACTTGTCCATTTGAGACGTTTCAAAGTTTATTTTTCAAACATAACTCTTGAGTTGTCTCACAGTTGAGTAAGAACAAATTTAATTTAAAGATAGGTGTAACAACTTCCAATATGTGAATTTATTCAATTTATTATGTTTCAATTACATTGAACATAATTCTTACTTGAACACAGTTCTCACTTGATGCCACTGATGGATATTTCTATGCAAAACTTGTTCATAATCATAAACAAATAGCATACAGGATCATTTAAATTGCATAAAATCAGAACTACAAAATATATAATGCATATATGTTAAATTTGAGCACTTCACAATACTTGACGGAAAAATGCCTTTAACAAACTTTCGTAGGCACTCGCTTTGAATTGGTGGGCACCACGAATTGACAATGCCTCTAGTTGGTCCACTTCCCGGGGAGGGGTTGAATCAGCTTGACTTGAGTTTGCTAGAGCGTGTGAGGTGGATGTTGAAATGAAGACAAGAATTTCAATTCTTGTTTTGGAAGTGGATCGACTCTTACATGGAGGAAGGGAGGCGCGAAACCTAAGGGAAAGGCTTAGGTTTTTGGTTTTTTTTTGCATGAAAGAAAACCTAATAAAACCCCATTTAAATAGGATTTTATTATTTGACCTAAAACCCAATCGAATAGTTAATGAGTCGGCTCGTTTAAATCGAACTAACTCGTTAAGTAAAATACTACTAACGAGTTATTAATAAGCTCAACTAACTATTTAATTAATTAAACTAACAAGTTAATTAATTCAATTTCATCCAATTGATATTTTACATTATCAATGTAAAATTTCCGATTGAGAATATTCGATGATTACAATCAACTCTCAATTTAACCAAACATTGTTTAATTTCATTCATGAAATATAATTAGCCTTGTATGTGTGTGACACTTAGGCTTTCGAGAGAATACTTGATGAAGTATAATAATATAATTGGCGATTATTATTATTATAACGGTTATGCATGAGATCTAGCAATCACAGCATAATCCCGGTATTATCCTTTGAGGAACCTACTAGTAATTATAATTACTATGATTAAATGTTCCGTTTATATGATCACATTCAATAAACTAGTAAATGAATTGTTATAACAATTTTCGCAACTGGCATAATAAATGAAACCAATAACTATTGATTTCCAACAGGCCGGTGGCATCTAACCTAAGCTTCCACAATGAGGTTTTGAGTTCAACTCTTGTTGAAGACCTTTTCTACTTAATTTGTACCACTTACTCTAACTGTCTTTAGTTAGAAATTTATGTATTCGTTATTTGTAATACTCAATATCTATATTCTTAATTTGAAATACTATATAATCGTACTCTTCATCGCTAATTTACCAAAAAAACATATGATGTATTTTGTCAAATCCTACCAACATACAGCGCATTATATTTATTCACGTGTTTTGATCAAATTCATACGCAAAATCTGATCCTAACATACACAATCTTTATTCGCATGCTATTGTCTTTATTCACATGTCTTGTCAAATTCCACCAACATGTGTGTTATTAGAATTGCGAGTTGGACCTTCTTTATTCAAATTCAACCAACAATGCTATTGTCTTTATTCACTTGCCTTATCTGTTAACTCAATGTGGTTAAATTAGGTGGTTGAAATCCGTAAAATAAACATTATAAATTCACAAGCCATGTTTACATGAAAATCACTTCAACTTTCATATATACAATCACTTCATTTTTCATATAATATGATGGATCTACGATCATATTTTTTTTTAATTTAGATGAGTTCTAACATCAGTGGGACTTGGAGGAATCTTTACTCAAATGCCGAGAACTTCTACTCCAAGAATTCCAAGCTACAATTAATTAATCTAAGAAGAGGACATACATAGAGAAGGATTATGAATATGTACATCAAAGGCTTGTAACAGACTACTTTGATGAATCTTCTACATACACTGATCATCAATTTCATCGGAGATATCACATGAAAAGGTCATTGTTTCTACGAATTGTCAACTCTGTTTCAAATCATGATGCGTATTTTACTCAGAGGTAGAGTAGTGCATGAAAACGAGGTTTCTCGCCTCTTCAAAAGTGTACTGCTACTATACGAATGTTAGCATATGAAGTTGCAACAGATGCTTGTGATGAATATGTAAAGATTGGAGAGACGACTACGATTGAGTGCGTTAAAAAATTTGTGAAGGGGTTATATCTATATTTGAGAACGATTATTTGAGAAGGCTAAATAAGGAAGACTTGAGGAGACTACTCCCAACCAGTTAAGAGCATGGCTTCCCTTGAATGATTGGAAGTATTGGCTGCATGCATTGAAAATGAAATAATTGGCCCAAAGCTTGGCAAGGGCAATTCACTAGTGGGAATAAAGGCGTATCAATAGCACCTCTCAAAGCAGTAGCATCATATGACTTATGGATATGGCATGAGTTCTTCATTTACTAGGTATCTTGAACGATATAAATGTGCTAGATAGATCTCCGGTTTTCGACGATATTGAGTCAGGTGAAGCTCCACATGTGAACTACACTGTGAATGGTCATCAATACAATTTGGCATACTATCTTGCTGACGGAATCTATCCGAAATGGCCCGTGTTTGTTCAGTCACTTCGATATCCCCAAGGTGAAAAGGCGAAATTGTTTGTAAAACAACAAGAATCATGTAGAAAGGATGTAGAACGTGCATTCGGGGTTCTCCAAGCTAGATTCGCGATCATTCGCCAACCAGCTAGAATGTGGGATTTGAAGGACTTATCAAAAATAATGTGTGTGTGTATCATTTTACACAATATGCGTGTGTGTATCATTTTACACAATATGATAGTGTATCATTTTACACAATATGATAGTGGGGAACGTCGATTCCGAACCTTCAAACTCTACTAGCTCTAGTTCATCTTTCTATTATCACACACAAATGTTACCTCAATTTGAAGTACATGTTCAAGGCAGGTCCGAATCCGACATCCATACTAGATCCGAACTTCGTGATAGGACCAAACATATTCAATTGAAGGAGGATCTCGTGGAACATATTTGGCAAAAGTTTGTCACAACCCAAAATTAGATTTCAAATTGTTCTTACTATTATCAACATTTTAGTGTATTTTGTACGTTTTAATAATTTATGTATGCTTGTTTTATCTTCTTTAATAAAATCATGTGTTATTTTGTATTATTACATCAATATATAAATAAATTATTTAATTAAATTTAATCAATAAATTATAATTTATTTAATTATTAATAAATTATCATAATACGTTTTTATTAATTATTACTCCCTCCTTCCAAGTTTAGTTAGGACACTTGCTACTTTTTAACAAATGAGTTAACTATGGTATATAGTCAAGTTTACTATTCTTTTAACCATCAATCTTATGTCCCACCATTATCTCATTACCAAATACCCTTCATTTGAATTTGTTTGTTTGATCATTTTATGTTCGTAATTTAATGGATTCTAAATTTTAAATATTATTTGAAAAACTAGCTATTGTAAGACTACCCACAATGGGGTTGTGTAATTTATTTTTCAACTGTTAAAACCATTGGTGTGGGTTGTTGAAAACATGGGGCAGAGGGGAAGGGGCAGATTTGTGTTAAATGGGTAGAGAAAGATTCAACTGTTGAATCTTTCTAGGAAAGGGGAGACACACGGGGAGACGCATCAAGGCCTCATTGGTCGGGCCTGGCGGGTATCCCCCACTAGCCGACAGCGCGCGTGAGGCGCTGAAAAATCAGAGGTGACAAGCTAAGGCTGAAACGTGTTTGATTGCTATTAGTTGGTTGGATTTTTGGATTTTCTATCACATCCCAATTATTTGGGGTCAATTATTTGATAATAAATTAATTTTATATATTTTTTTATACCAAAATTCATTATTTTTTGTACTCTATAAATAGAGATTTGGTTCATTTGATTTAGATATACAAAAAAAAAATTCATCCATTTTTAATATAATTATTCTATTATCCTTTAAAAAAACTCTTTTTTTTATCTTTCAATATCTTTTTAGTGAAATAGATACTAACAATAACCATTTCAATACTCAAAATTTGACTAATTATCTTTTTAACTATCAAAAATATCGAAAAATAATTGTTATAATTACTTAGAAAAATAATTGTTTTTAAAAAATACGGAAAAATAATGTACTTAAATGTTAATTATTCTTACTTAATTATAAATGATAATTGTTATAATTATTTAATCATAAAAATATATAATATGAGTAAATAAGAACATGAGATAAAAGTGATGGGATATGGTGTTGAATTTTATTAAACAAAATCATTATAGAGTGTAAAAGTTGAATGATTCTTAAATTATTATATGAAAGAGAAAGAAGATGATGTGAAGTGTTGATAATTGAAAAAGTGAGTGTTGAATAAATCAACCATTATAGATAGTCTAAAATGTAATAATTTTTGAAGATATTTGATGATGCGGGATAAGAATAATATTATGTGGAAGAGTGTTTTTGATTTTTGAAATATTAATTATTGGAGATAATCTAAATTGATATGAACAAAAAATAAGCTTAGCCAAACACCCTCCTTGAGAGTCCTCAATCAAAAAATTTACGGTTACTAGTAAAACGGGCAAGCCTATTTTCAAGGCAAAAAGTGTACAAAATACACTCTTATATAATTTGTATCTTGTACACTTTATACCTTATCTAATATTGATAATGAATGCTTTTAGCATTAAACTCTACAATAAAAAAAAATCTCAAATACTCCATTTTAAAACCTCAAATACTCCATGAGTATCCAAAATTATTTATTCATTAATCTTTTTTTTTGAAGATTTTGATTACCAACATAGTTCTGATGATCTCCTAGCTAATATACTCCGTATATTTTTAAATAAATATAAATTTTTAAATTTTATTGGTTCAGATGAGCAACTCAGCCCGCTCATACTTCCCAAAACTATTGCTTATTCTCATATGTGCCTCTACACTTTGTCTTCCTCAAAGGTGACATTTTTAGGCTATTCTTTGTTTCATTTCAAGAAATTTTAAATTAATTAATGTGATTGTTAAATTTAAGAATGTTGG
Source organism: Lithospermum erythrorhizon (assembly GCA_019722365.1). Taxonomy (NCBI): domain Eukaryota; kingdom Viridiplantae; phylum Streptophyta; class Magnoliopsida; order Boraginales; family Boraginaceae; genus Lithospermum; species Lithospermum erythrorhizon. The sequence continues at coordinate 28,563 of JADFUC010000058.1, forward strand.
TTCTTCAAAAATTGGGTTCTTGCTTGTTTGATTAGTTTATTATGGTGAAATTATGTCAATTTATAGACAATTGTTATAAAATTGTGTGATAGTGTTGTATTTTCCAATTATTGTAGTCATAATAATGCTATTTTGTGAGAGAAAATAGTTTACAGTTTTTTTTATAGTTAAAAGATTACAATAAAATAATTCTGAACCTCCTCGCCTAGAGATTCGAACCGTTGACCTCAACGATAAAGGATTCGATTATCTCTAGTTTACAATTTAGGTGATCATGTTTTATGTTAAAATACCACATTTGGTACCTAGGCTAGGAGATGATTAGTACCTCCTGCATCCTTAAGATTGTCCAGTTTTAATTTTGATGATTGAATTTTTAAATTAGAACTCAAATATTTGTGAATACATTGTGTAGTATTTGGTAAAGTTATATCAAAAGATAAATTTTTTAACATACTTTACGATTAACATGAAATTTTTTATTTGAATCAAAGTTGTGAGTGTCAGATAAGTCTGTAAGGTTCGTTAATTTTGATATTGAAATTTAAAGGGACAATATTTTAGGGATGGAGGTAGTAGTAGATAGTTTAAGAATAAAGATGTTTGCATATTCTTTGCAGTTTCATTTGGTCTCTCCTCTAGAATATCGTTGACCTCATTTTTTGTTTGAAATAATTTTCTTGCTTTTTTGTATTTTCCCTGGTTTGGATAGAAATGGTTGAATGGATTTGGGACCATATACAAAGTTGGTAGCACTTTATTGTAGATCAATCCAAGGTTCACTTAGTTTCTTCTGTAAAAACGATTTGAAACGTTAATGTTGCTGAATTTGTTGTTTGGAAACAGTGTAAATGGGGATACAAGAAATCAGAAGACCTTAGTTATGATAAAACCAGATGGAGTTTCTGGTGGCTACACAAGTTCAATAAAGAAAATAATTCAGGATCATGGTTTTAGGATAGTCGAGGAGTTAGCAACTGAACTCGATGAGGACTCTGCCAAAAGCTTTTATGCAGAACATGCTTCCAGGAGTTTTTTTTCAGACCTTGTTCTATACATGACCAGGTAACATTAATTTTTCATCGTCTTTCTTATATAGCTTCTTTACATTAAAGTTGGTTCTTCCAGTCTTGAGATATATTTCCTGTCCTTTAATTCTCCCATGGTCTCTCTGTTTTTTTCTCCCCATAGGATTTACATTAGTATTACAATCAATATCCTTTTCCTTCTATTATTTTTTTCGTAAGCTGGGAAGTATAGCTATATTGTTTATTACTCTAGAATATTCCAGCCAAGAATGAGGACATCTGTTGTATACATGTACAATTGACTTGTTATCTTCTGTTAAATGCTTATGTCTGTGGAAAAGATTTACATTTCGGCTATTTGATGTGATTGTTGTATCCAACTAAATCATTTATACTCCTTTTGGCTTTCTCTTCCCTAAATACTCCCGATAATTTTAGTTTTCACTCTTTCTTTATTGATAGTTACACGTGGATATCTATATTTTTGTCCTGCATATTTACCAGTGGACCAGTAGTGGTTATGGTTTTGGAGAAGGACAACGCTATTGCTGATTGGCGTGCTCTGATCGGACCAACTGATGCAAAGAAGGCTAAGATTTCTCATCCTCATAGGTAGTCCTTTCCTTTTCTACTCTTCAGATTATGAGTTTCAAAATCTTCTACTCTCAATCTCTTGTTAACATAATTGTTATTGAGTTTATGGACTGCAAATATAGCCTGTAAACAAGTTCATATCTGTCATTGTGCTAATGATGTTTTGCGTTACTGCCAGCATCAGAGCCATGTGCGGGAAGGATGGAGAAAAAAATTGTGTTCATGGTTCTGACTCGACTCAGTCTGCAACCAGAGAGATATCATTTTTCTTTAATAATTCATCATCAGGTCAAGCCTACTCTCATTTTAATCACACATATAGCCATCAATCACAGCTAGTTTACTTTCTGTCCGTTGTATTTTTTGCACATGCCTGTTCACGTTGAAGAAGAAAGTGAATTTTTTTTTAAATGCAAAACTCTAATACATTGCCTGTTCACGTTAAAGGAGAAAGGAATTTCTTTTTTCTTATGCAACACTGATATATTTTATGTTCTATTTGACTATATCTCCCTTCTTTATTACCCAGCCTCGCCTTCCTGAAACCATTGTGCTAATAATGCATGCCTCTTTTCTGTTTTAAGCATCCTGAACTACTTAGGAAATGGGAATGCAAAAAACTCATTCAGCAATCAAAATTGTTAGAAAGAAAAGTTCAGATAAAGTATTTATTGTTTTACATATCTATGCTTCCATTCTTTAAAAGAAAAAAGCAAACAAGTTTACTGACGAAAGAATATAAAGTGTAGAAGGCAGTTCCATCCCACAAGACAAAGTTTAATTTCCTTGCAACTTCAAAGAATGGTTTCTAGTACGTTGTCTCACTTCAGTATTGGCATTCCCACATTAACCATTCATCTTCCTTTTACCAACGTCTACACTTGCATTCCCTTTTCCCGTCATCTTCACCTGTCGATTATCATGTTTTAGTTGTATAGTTTCCACTCGAAATATGATAATTATGCCATCCTACATGATTTCCTATCCGCTGTTTGTCCAGATTGATTGGATTAGTTATTATGAAAACTAGTGGTTCAGGGTCTAATTGGATTCTAATACTTTTCTATCAAATTTCATTAGTAAAATTTATCCTTCAGAAAACAGTTAAATGTTAATTTGAGAAAACTACAACACTACTGTGGACTGTGGCTGTATTTATCTCAAATCATTATCCTACTTTCTTGCTTTGTTTCTTATTTCTTACAATTACTTTTATTTTTCATTTTGGTTTAATTTTTTGTCACAGGATTTGTTGCTAGGCATGATGAATTGTGAAATGAATATGCAGAAGGTCTGATCAGAACACATTAATATTTCTCTTTGTATGCCTCAGCCTCATTATGTTGCAGTATAATTATTCCCTCCATCCTGAAAAGATTGCCCAACTTCGAATTTTGATGGTTGTCGGTTTAAATTTTAAACTCAAGTATTGTTATATACGTTAATATGTAGTATTTGTTATATTAAATGTTAGTATCTTTAATGTATTATACTATTAACATGATAATTTTAATTCAAATCAAAATTATGTGTCAATTAAGGCTATAATTTTTTTAATTTGGACTAATGTATTTGATCTCAAATTGAGTAAAATAACACATTCTTAATTTTATAAAGGGTAAAATGCTTGTCAAGTAGCAGATTACACATGACATGCATGTGATTTTTAACACATAGTGAAAATATTCATTTTTATTCATAAGTGAGTGAATGACACCATTTAATTCATGAGTGATTGACACCATTTAATTCATAAATGAGTTACTAGAGTCCAACAATAAACACTTGAGATGTTTATCATTTGATAAAATTAATATTGTTCACTTTTTTAATTGTCAGCCTATTTATTTTACCACTAGTTAATCAATTCATAATTTAATGATATTATATATATATATATATATATATATTTCTAATTGAATCAATGAATCAAATAACAATTTAATTGAATGTATTCATATTAAAAGCTTTTATTAAATATACATTAAATAGAGTTTGGGTGCGAAAATCAATCAAATATCAGTATTCTAAATTACAAAGTCGATAAATATTTAATTTTTTTTAAGATAACAACCGAAAGAAATTGAAAAATACAATTTAATTTTTTAATACTCCAAAATAATTTTCAGAATTTTAGGAAAGCAATGATTTCCTACACCCCTTAGTTACCATTAAACAAAAAACAAGCCTCATATTAGTTTCCATGTCTTAGTATTCTTTCACGTTTATGTGCCTACTCCCCCAGTGTTTGGGGATAAGGCCTTTTACCAAAGTAGGGTTCTACATCTCAATTTTGTACCTAAATTCATCAATTTTGAATTTTACTCCTTTTTTGTCAAAGTTGTTAGTATTAGTTAATTTTTAGTTATTAATGAATTGGGTAGCCTTTATATTTTTAAATTAAATATTGGTTTGGAAGTTGCATAATTCTTTACTCCTATGCAATTTGCACTCAAATTTGGAAAAACAAATAGTGATTTATTTTTTAAAAAGTATTCAAGAAACTACAAGAGTATCTATCCTATATAATGCCAAGAAGTTGCATCGACTACCAAAGTCAAGCCTAAATTTTATTTTTTCTATTTTACCCTTTTAGTAATTAACCACCCCAAAATTCAAATCTCACAATTATTTCTTTCACTAGGATTTTCCTTTTTATAAATAATTTATATAGTGTACCCCAAGAATTACTCACCTATATTGTTAACAAATTTTTATATATGAGAGTTTACATCACATATAATAATAGATTCACCATTTTTCGCTAATTTTGAATTATATAAAATCACCTTTTTTTTTTCTCCTCTACATAATTTAATTCATTATTTGTACTATAAAAAATATATTATAAAATTCACCTGACACTCAGACAAAAGTTAGATCATGCACAAATAACTAGTTATATTTAAGTAGTAATCAATGTCTTGGGCTGGTCCAAAAGATATTTACAATTCTACCTCACTTGCTACTTATCTTGATAGGAAGTTTTTTTTTTTGTTCCTATTGGATTTATTATCAATTTCAATAATATGATAATGTGGAAGATTTTCATGTACGTGATACGACATTAATTAAAGCAGTGAATAATTTTAATCAATAGCAAGATTCAATGGACACAAGTCCAAGGCTAAGAAGTCAAATCAGGGTCACATCAAGCCTTAGTATCATTTTATGATCATTCATCTTAAGTGATCTGTGACTTCAAGTATTTCCTGTAAATACCCATCATATGCCCTCATTCGAGGTAACGCTAAACTAATAACTCCAGACTGCTCATTAAATTTTAAAACAACCGAACTAATTTTAGGCATCGGAGCGGACGCGATCGACTTCGCTTCGTATTTGGTGATACTCAACCCCGTGAAACAACACGGAGTAACTATGAACGCGAGCAACTTCACAACTGTGAATGATCACTGCAAAGCGGGGCGGCACGTTGGAACCACCTCGGGCTCTGTCCCTGGAAGACCTCCCGGTGCCTAAAACAAAAGGAGCCGGTCCGCATCAAGCGAGACAGGAACCATCAATTCTAAAAGGACTGATCAAAACCAAGCAACATTTAATTCAAGACGTTGCCCTGCGTCCCATCCCTCTATGTGGTCGGGAAAGACACTTAACAATTGGCGCCATTCATGGGGATCGTAATGATAAAGATTCACGCAATGACTAATGAATCGGGTTCAAAATCAGCCACGGACAAACCTCAAGAAAACATGTCAATTGGTGCCCAGTCATATGCTGGAAGAGATTAGTCGGCGGGATTTGACGACGAAAAGCGGGCACCATCGGCCAATCGTTGGAAATCAACGAGAATTCGATTCTCCCTTTATTATGCCCGCCGCGACAATCAGGTATCAATTCATTTACCGGGTTGGTTAAACGTGATTATCGAACTTTCTAGTTGTTCACCTTAGTAATTGTATATTACCAGTTCGGGTTCTCGCGATAATTAAGTGTTGCGAGCTTATCAAGTAGATCTTACTATTAATCGCTATAATAATAGTAATCGGGTCAATTATTATTATACAACTTACTAATATTCCGAGCTCAGAAGGTCACACACATACAAAATGATAAAGTTCGAATTATATTCTGGGCATGAAATTAAACGAGACTCGTATATTGAAAGTGTATCTCTCAATATTTATATATTTGATAAATATATATCGATTTAACATCAATTTGGGTTAAACTCGGCAGTTTTTAAATCAACTGCTAATTGAAAATGACGAATAACTTGATAAGTTATTCGATAAAGGACTCTCGTTAGTATTTTAATTGACCTCGTTATTAATTAAAATGAACAACTCACTAGTAACTCATTATTTGATTGGAAGCCATAACGGCTCCAATTGGGTTAACGAAGTTAAACCGATTTCTTAACGAAGCTGCTTAACGGGTGGAAATTGGCAAATGATGAAGGAAGAGACAAGTGGTTTTTCATTTCATGAAAGTAACTTTCCTTTGCCTCCATCTTTGGAGTAAAGCCGCCTCCCTATTCCTCACAACTCTAGCAAGTTCAAGTCTACGTATTCGATTCCTCCCGTGTGCGTAATCTAGAGGACATCGCTTTTGGCGTTGACAATCAATCGAGAGGCTCTCTCTCAAGGGCATTCACGTGAGGCATCTACTTGAGGAGTTGGTTCCATTTCGTCTTCCGCTGCGAATGTAAGAACTCTTTTATTCATAATTGTAATTTATGTGTTTTTAGATTAATATACATTATTTTGAGGATCCGGGATGTATGAATTGGTGTTTAATCACAAATATAATTCATACTAGATTCTAACAACAACAACGAAGACGATAGGTCACCAAGTCCCTTTCGAAAACTAAAGACGGTGGTCAGCGATAACAACCAAGACTATTCTTCCAGATCCCCTACCCCTAGTCGGCCCCATTCAGGACAACCGAGTGGTCACACAAGGTGGTAAAGCACATGAACGGTCCCCCGAGTAGAACAACCGGCTACGAGCGCCACCCATAACCCTCAAAGAGAGTAAAGTTGTTGGTATCCCTGGGCAAGAGGACAATGTCGGGGCAAACAGATGTTATAGCAAAGCCCAAAGGCAGAGCTAAATAACAAGTTTAAAGACATTGCCCCTCCAAGGTCCCGCAAACACAATACCCTACTCCCTTTCGTGATGACCGAGACACAAGTCAATGCCAAAGGATTTTAGAATGCCGAAGTTCAAAACTTACGATGGCACGGAGACTAGCAATCATATCATGCTTGCGATTCACAATTATCCTTTCGGGGTAAGTGAGGATGATAAATACGCCAGCTTTTACCGAGTAGCTCATCGGGAGCCGCTTTGAATAGTTCCACAAATCGCCACCCGACACGCATCACGCGTGATTTCGTGGACGTTGTCACGGATAAATTTGAGCATCCATCGCGCGCAATCGTGATTAGCGAGGAAGTTGATGAATTTGAAGCAAAAACCGTATACACTTCGGAATTATTCCAATCGCTTTCAAAGAAATCTTCGACTAACATACCGCCATTACCCAGAAGCGTCGCGCGATCGCATTCTATCACGGTTCGCAGCTGTACTCATTAAAGGAAAGCGCGTGGTACCGAGTACGTGAATCAATGCACGACATGCTTAGCCCAACTAACGTCAAATACATAAAATCGAAGAAGCTAAAAAGTCGTCATGGACAACCAGGTTCTGCCCCAAAGGAAGCTAGAACCCAGTCCTCTAAGAGAGCCGCATGAGAGGTTGCCAGTAAAAAATGAAAAAGGCCATTTCCAGACAAGTCCCAGGTGAAGATCCCCTCGAAGAGAGAATGGAAGTGGGGCGAAAACCCCAAGAACCAATCTATAATACGTATATTCACGAGATCCTCGGTACGGAAGAGTGTTTGGCCTCAAACGCAAGATAAAACACTATTGTCAAAACCCCAAAGGCGGTCTCACCCCTAATAGAAGGGACCTCGGGTTATTTTGTGAGTATCATAAAGACTGCGGCATGACATTGACGATTGTCGTGTTTTTGAAAGCCGAAATTGAAAAGCTCATTCAAGCAGGCATCTCAAAGAGTTCGTTAGGAGAATTACCCCCAGCAGCTAAAGACGCATCACCGAGGAATTTGCCCCGAATAGCCTTCAAGTGGTAATCTGTATGTGATTGACACCATTTTGGGGAATATGCATGAGGGGATACTCTCCAATTCCCAAAAGCAATATGCCAGCGGTCGCTAGATAAGCAAGACCGATGGCCACGATCGACAACAGGATAACATTCTCCTCAAGAGGAGTTGAGGGAATCGAGATACCCCAGCGATGATCCTCTAATAATCGCCCCGCTTATCAGAAACTTCTTTAAGTGTGGTAGAATGTCGGGTATACAAGAGTTCGGGGAATATTTTATACTTAGGGGCATATGACCGACTGGGGTTACCCCGGAACCTTTTAAAACTAGCCTATACACCTCTCACGGGGTCTACATGGCACTCGATCTATCTACTGGGGTGGATAGCCGACTGATCTTGCCGGGAGTAAGCCCCGAGAACTTATAACAAGTAGGCGGCCTCCCTTCACGGTTAGCGGATATATCCGATCCTTCCTACAATGGATTAATCGGACGCCTTATCCTCGCAGCCTCTTTGGTGGCATCATTTCACCACTCCATTTTGGGAAGATGAAGTTTCCAACTACTGGAGGAGTGGCTTCGAGGAGCCCGAGCACTGCAAAGCGGACTGCCTATATCGTATCAAGAACTCCAGTGGAGTTCCTCAAAGTTAACCACCACAAGAAAAGGGACCAAAGAATTCCTCCGGGGGCGATTTAGTACAACGGCCTCGTGACTTCACCAACCTCAACAAAGTTTCATCCTTGTTGATTATTTCCCATTCCCCTTTGTTTGGGAAGACTGCATGAGCCAAGCGAAGGTTTTTGAATTCTTAGATGCTTCAAACAAATACTTCGAAAAAGTCGATCAAGAAAACTACCTTTACATGGAATACGGGTCGTGATTGGCCGACCGTAATGTTCTGGTCAGTTAATGCCGAGGCAACATGTACCAAAGGATGGTGAATTGTATCTTCTCGAATCAAATTGGCGTAAACATGGAAATCTACGTAGATGACATGCTAGTCAAAAGAAAGAAGAAGCAAAGTGAGCATTTGAAGAACCTGGAGGAGACATTGGAAAGATTGAGGACAAATAATCGAGGATTAACCCCAAAAAATGCTCATACGGGCTAACTGGGAAGTTCCCCGTTCATGATAAGTAAACAAGTATAGAACCCAATCCTCACAAAGACGAGGTCATAATGCAAACGAAGGCCCTTACATCTTACAAGCGAAGTTCGTGAGATCGCAGATGTCCTCGTGGCTCTCAATAGATTCATATCTTGGTCCGGGGATAAGAACTTACTCTTTTTCCGAAAACTAAGATAAGCCTCCCAAGAAGAATTCAAATGGGATGAAGAGTGTTCCAAAGCTTTTGACGAGTTAAAAGCATACTTGACATCCCCAAAAATATTGATAGACCCGAGGGCAAAAGTGAAAATTAAAAGCTATACTTTAGTTGTATCCGGCTGGCTACGAGCCGCATAAGGCTTATTAGAAAGAGGATAAAACTGTAAGCCCATATACTTTGTGAGTCATGTACTTCATGGACCCGAAGAGAATTACCCCCTTATTGACAAATTCATGTTGGTTTCAATACTTTGGCTGTGAAAGAAGCCTATTTTAAAACTACTCCCATAGTAGCCGTCACAAAGCGTACCAAGAGGATACTTTCCAACCCAAAGATGACGAAGGCTAGTGGGCTATAGATTTAAGTAAATTTGAAATCACTTTCCTGTTGGAAAATTACGCAACTTGTTCATAATAAAAATAAACAAATGCAACCAAGATCGAATAAATGTATATAAATGAATTACAATAAAATACATGTATACATATATGTATGGAACGAGTACTTACATCGCAATGAAAATCACTCAGCCTTAATCTTTCACGAACCTCCTTTGAATTCCCAGCAACGAGCACGAAGTTATTAATGCCTCTAGCTAGTCCACACCAACAAATAAGTCAATCTCAAGCGATTTGACTTCCGCTAGAATCTTACGCGAGCAATCGGAGAGCAAAAAATCAAGTCAAAAGCTCGATCAATCTTCTCGAGGAGTAGTGGAAGCGGGCGGCTATGTAGGAAGAGAGAGAAATATGATTAGGTTTCATCTTTCTAACTTTACTTATATAGGCCCCCCTTCCCTTTTAACCCCGACGGCCCGACTGCTAACTAACGAGCCAATCCTCGCTAGCTAATCGTTAACAAATCAATGCTAACGAGCAGTAACTAACAAGTTACTAATGAGTTTCTCTTGTTAAACCGCTAATTGAACTAGCGTTAATTGATTCGGTTTTGTCAAATTTGTATTTTACATTATTATCAATGTAAACTCTCGATTGGGTATCTCGCCGATTTTAATCAACTCTCAATTTGACAATCAACATTTAATTCCATTACATGGAATATGACTCAACGCCATTGTATGTGTGTAACCTTTCCTGCCTCGTATAATATTAGCCGTGATAATAAATATAATTGACCATTATGATTATTATATCGACATGTAATGGATCTGGAAGAATCGACATAACCCCTCGATATTATCGCAAGTGGAGTTCCATTTTAAGTGATTTACAATTACTATTATCAACACTTAGTTTGAATAATCTCATTAACTAAAACTAGAATGAATTGTTACAACAATAGTCGAATCTCTGTATAATTATAGAAATCAAAATACTGAATACCATTTCCAACCAAGAACGGAATAAAGTGCCTGTGCCTCGGCCGACTTCAATAGAATATACCACCCTGGAGACAGCAGAAGACCCCGAGACTACGGTAACACCTCCGGAAAGGCCCTCATGGACATTATACGTGGATGAAGCCAGTAATCCGAAAGGAGCAGGGGCAGGGATTTTAATTCAAGGACCCGAGGGGTCAACTTTTTAATATGCATTAAGATTCCATCAAAGCCTAAAATAACGCAAGTTCGAGTACGGTGTCATGGGCGAGCTGTATACATCGTCCAAAGTCTCGGGTAACCCTAAATCGCGGGTAAGAGGGGATTTTGCCGGTGATTGAACAAATTCGGGAGATTGTGGAGTCAAGAACGAACCCGGCGGCGACACTCCAAGGCAACGAGCACGGTTCCAAGTTCGAATTACGCGGGTCTTCAAAGACATACCTCGAGGAAAAACGAACATGCCGACACCTATCCCGGGTTGGCCACAACTTATTATGAGAATATTCCCATAGGAGTTCATATTGAATATTGAGAAAAAGCCCATTCACGAAGAAACGGTGACGCACTCGCAGGAGAAGAGGGGGAGTGGATCAAGCAATTCCATAGTCAAGTTTTTAACAACCAAAGAATTAAGACAAGTGTTTGGTGCTAGAAATTGCAAAACGTGGTTATAAATTTCAAACGCTCCAACGGGAATTATACAAAACCTCTCCCACTTGAAACCACTACCGCTTAGCATTCCTCGAAGATAAAGTCCAACAAACTCTACCAGTTCATACGGAAACATCATTACTTGCTGGCTGAATACCAAGATATCGGTATCGGATAACGGTCCTCGGCCTCGATGCTTCTCGGCTCGGGACACGTAAACCGCCTCGATCGAACATCATTTTGCACCGGGTTTTGCTTATCGCTAAGCCAATTGTCAAGTAGGTCAGCTTTAACATGACCATTTTTCTGCTGAAACGAAGAAAATCTCCTGAAGCCGAGGCAAGACGGTATGGTGAGTTCCCACAAGTCTTCTCGGTCCTTACGGTAACTACCTTCAAACGCTACGGGAGAAACTCCCTTCCGCCTAGTGTTTGGAATGGTCAAGCGGTTCGGTGTCTGCCTACCCAACATCCGACAACTTTTTCTACATCGAAAAGCAATAATGGAGAATGGGATGCAGGGATAAAGCTTTGTACCAAATACAGAGCTACAAACAAATTGAAATACCTCTACAACCCAAGAGTTGAGTTAGGCGCTCAAAAGAAGGAGAGCTCGTGCTTCGGCTCTTCAGCCAAAGAAACCAAAAAGCAAGCAGAAGCTCAACCCTAAGTGTGAAGCGGCCCTATAGTAAGATCTGGTCATGTGCCCAAGGACTTATGAACTAGAGGTGTGAGTTTCCTCGAAAGCAATCATCAAGTATACATGGTATGGGATTTATCTCAAAAACATATTATACATAAATACTGAAACGATAGTGGTTTCCTTCCTTTTGTAAACAAACATTGAGATAAAATTACCGGAGCAATGTAAGAGTGCGCATTTTGAAATAAGAAACCTTTTGAGCAAAGATAATTCAATAATAAAGCTAGAAAATCTAAGTGAATGATCACTTAGCCTCCATTCGGACGAAAATTCGAGTGAATAAAATCATTCATGTCCTCGTGCGAATCGACACCCGAGGTCAAGGAATAAGATCACTTAACGCCTATTGATTTGAGGGAAACCCGAGTGAAATAGATCACTGCGGGTTCGGTGAATCGTATCACCGGGTCGAAAGTGGAATAAGATCACTTAACCCTCTATTACTTAGTGGAACCCCTAAGCGAATTAGATCACTCATGTCCTCAAGTAATCATCACCCGGCTCATGAATAAGATCGCTTAACCTCTATTAATTTAGAGGGAAACCTGGAGTCAGTCTAGATCACTGCGGGTCCTCGCTAATTAGATCACCTCGGGTCAAGCAAGTGAAGCATCACTTAACCTCTATTAATTGGGGGGAACCCGAGCGACTGGGATCACTCGTGGTCCTCGCTTAATTAGATCACTGGGGTCGTTGAATAAGACTACTTTAACTCTACTAATTTAGGGGGAATCTCGAGTGAATTAGATCACTATGGTCCTCGGGTAAATCGTATCACCTGTATCGTTGAATAAGATCACTTAACTCTAAAGGAACCCTCGAAGAATACAAATTAACCGAGGTACCTGTGAGAGAATGACAACTATCAATTTAAACAGCCCAAGAAAAGAACGATACCCTACGATAGGGCAAGTGTGTTATGTTATCACAAATAACATTTACAAAAGGAAAAAGATAAAGAAAAGAAATGAGCGACGACAAGAGATAAAAAGTTAAGAAAATTGCAAAATAGAAGAAAATGCGTAACCAAAGTTGAAAGCATGTTACATAGTAACGGGCACCCGCACTAATCGCAGCCCTGGGAAATGTGTACAAAAATATTGACAAAAATACAAGACAAGCTAGAATCTAAGCATCACCCTCCTCATTGGCCCCGAGATCATCATCACTCCGATCATCAGCACTCTCATCACTCTCCTCTGGATCGGAAAGAGGGATCACATACTCCTTCCCAAAGTGTTTCCACGAATCCTCAGAAACATTTAACAATCGCCGAGCCCATTACCGAGTCGACGGTGTGTTCGGGGAGGTCTATAGTTTCTGGTGACTTGCAAGTCCCTCATTATGGAGACGTTGTCATCTACAAGTGGTGTCCTTATAGTTTCGACTCTCCTCCTCAAGTCGGGTTAACGGCTTCAAAGCGAGGTCACCCTTTAACTCTTTCAACGAGCCAGCTAGCGCCTCCGAGTACCATCATTTTGAGATCGGAGCACTGATGTACCTTGGCCTCCTTGAGAACTCCTGGAAAGTCGCCAAGCTCGCCTCGCACTGGAAGAGAGTCGGATTTGGATTTCTCCAAATTAATACGCATGCATTTGAACATCCGCATGTTTATTCTTAAAATCATTGGGCCTCAAATCCTCACCGAGCCCGAGCTTCATCCTTCTCTCTTTGATGACCTCCGATGACTTTAGGATGCACGCTTTTCCAAAGAAGCCTACTCGCTCAGAGGCGTGTCGGAACTCTTTCAGACTCATTCATTTTAAGAAGAGCCCCCGAGCACACCTGTTCCAGAATGCATGTTAAGTAAGACTCCTGGGCAAAGAGGAAGTAAAACAATAATAAAGAATTCAAGAATTAAGGGAGAAATATACCTTTAAGATAGAAGCGAAAGCATCGGATTGATTTAAGCGAGTTACATTCCATAATCCCTCCATGCCCTCTTCATCAGTAATCTCAATAAGCAGGGAGGCCGTGGACTTCTCCTCTCTTGATATAGTTTCTCGGTCATGTTGACAATTCCGAGGGAAGAGATAAAGGAAACCTCGAAAAACCCCCTTGGCCAGAGCTAGCAACCGCCAACAAAGTTAAGATTTGGTGAGGAGGAGTCAGCCATTTAATTTAACCGCGATTAATCCAAAGGAAGAAAGGGGCGATCTGTGGACGCCCCGCAGTAGTCAAGGAACGACAGGAAGAAAGACGAAGTAGGGTAAGACCCTGCAATACCTTCCAGCTGGAGCATCCTCCGAGACCACCTTTTTCGAAGCCTTCCGAGACTTCTTGGGGACAGGAGCTGAAGGTGGAACCTCCGAAGACTCTCCTAGAGCAACAATCTTCTTTCTTTTGGACACCTCGCCGCAGTGGTCGCCCTCGAGTCACAAAATTCCCCCAAAGCCGACCTCAAGGGGCATAATACATGACCCCGAGGAGTGCTTCAGAGCTAAGAGATCCACTGAAAGATAAAGAAAAGACTCGAGCGAAAGTGTAACATATGTGAGGGAAGATAGCAACAAAAAGAATCGACAAAGAGATATGACTTACGAGGTGTCGAAACTTGCATACTGGCCGGGTTAAACCCGCTTGATCGACGCCTTCCTCACAAAAGACTCTCGTGGGCAGGTCAGGAAGCCTACCTTTAGCTTTCTCTATCTCGCCTGGTCTCCGAAGAATCTTCGGCACGTAAGAGCGGAGGCATTTAATAACCTAATTTCAACGGTAGCTCGCAACCTCATTTCCGAACCCCTTGTCGGCCAAGAACCAATAACTCTAAAACCTTCACCGACTCCCCTCCAATTTATCCAACTTTGTATAAAGGAAATTATAAAGGGCGAAGCCACTGAAGTGTTTGGTGGGCCTGTGGATGACATTGTACATCAAGCATTAAATAAAGCTACGCTTTGGACGACTCTCGATAACAAGACACTACCCAGCATCAAGTACGCAGCGGCATCGCTCTCCCGTCTGGATCCAAGGTCACCAACACTTCGTCGACAAAACTAGGGATAGGGAGTCGGAGCCCATAGTTAAAAAATTCCCAAAACAAAAGAGGTATCTCTGTGAAGTGGAGTCGAGAACCCCTGGACACACCTTCGGGGAGTGGCCGATCGTAGCAAGAGAGTTAATTTTACGCTTTCCCTCCAAAGGAATACGGTCTTCACTCTCCGTGAAACCCGTAGCTGTTGGCGGATTTGCCTCTTTCGGGGCTTGATAGTGTCGATAAGCCCAGAACTCTGGGCTTTTGGCTCTCTTTACCATCGGCGGTAGGGATATTTGGAGGTTTTTCCTCGAGGCCTTCGGGGAAGATCGTGTCCGGGGAAGGAGGTTCCATCTCGGAATTGAGAGGCTGTACATCCAGAGGCGCCGAGGAATCATCCAAGTTGTAGGAGGAGACGGGGTGTGGTTGGCCTGGGTTGTCCTCAAAATGCATCTCGACGAACCTAGCCTGAGGTGGGTCTCTATACTTCGCCGGCACGTGGTAAAACAGAAACGGACCGAACTATATTGAACTATGATACGCTCAAGTTCGGTCCGCATGCAAAGTTCGAACGTAAGCCCGATCCGTCCGATTTTTTGAAAACGTTAAATTTTAAATTTCGAGTTCGCAGTTTTTTTTTGAGTTAAGGGGCCGATCCGATTCGGGTCCAAGGCTTTCAAACCGGCTCGTGATACAGCTTCGGACATCCGTCCGCATATTGTTAAGAAAATTAAAAATACATAATTCCTACATTACAAGTCCCTAGTCCAATTTTACTAATTATAATATTACAAAAGCCAAAGATAATTATACAAATTCATAACATAAAAAATATGCTTTCATGTTCAAGGGGAATAGCAAAAAACAAAAATTGCAACTTCAATCTTTCATTCTTCAAGTTCGACGCGCAATTTTCTTGTTCTTAGAGTTGGGTGGCCTCTGTCGTTCCTGTGTTGATGGTGGAACTACGGGATTGGCCTCATTGTTTGGTTGCAAGTTTTGTGAAGAGATAACATCTAGGGCCAAATGAATCAAACAACAAAGGAACTGCAGCATTGTCCAAAGACCGGAAATCGTAATCAGCTTTTCTAATTTTGTTCAATTGTTCATCATGTTTCCTTAAATATTATAGGCAACAACTCACACAATCAGAGGGCAACATATATTGAAACGTAATCGTGAGCTTCATCATTTTTTCCATGTATATAGATTATAGGTAACATAGATGAGTAGTCAACATGCACAATCCATAAAGTTGCTACGTATGTATAAGTAAAGTAACTAATCACACAAAAGCATGTTATACTCGCATATAAGTAAATCGATATTTTTAGTCATCATCTTTCAAGAATAACATGAATAGTTAGCTTAGTTACCCAAAAATACTTTACACTGCAACAAATTGAATCAAGAAATGACAATCTCACAATTCCACGCTTTGATAAAGTAACAAACGAGAGGCAAAGGGCAATAGCTTGATTCCTACAATTAATAGGCAACAAAATGATAGGCAAGTGGGCAACAGTTTGATTCCCACAATTGATAGGCAACAGTTTGATAGGCAACAAAATGATAGACAAGAGTTTGATGTTACAAATGATAGTAACAGTGTATAGTAACATAATGATATTACCATCAGTGATATTTTCTTCCTTCATTTCATATTCTTTCTCAAACTCCAACTCAACAGGATTATCATTTCCCTAGCAAACAGTTTGACAAGAGGAATATAAGTTAGAAGCAAAAATAGAATAGAATTCACAATAGAATAGAATAGAAGAAAAAAGAGAAGAAAAAATATAATATAATACAATAAGTAAAATATCCGCCACCTCTTTATCACTTCTAATTCCATAAGCCTCCTTAATCCAATCACCACACAATAGTGTTTTAATGGTGTCTCTCCCCTCATCAAGCCCTCTCTCTTTTATCAATTACCCAACCACCAACACCGAAGGTGGACCTCGTACAATTGTTACGATAAGAATAGACAAGATATCCATTGCCATTTTTTATAACACTTCTATTTTTCCCTCATTTCCTTTCCACCAAGTTAAGGCATCAAAATTGTCAACAAGTAATATCCGACTTCCTCAAATATAAATCTAGATCATTTTTTTCTACCCTATTTTTACTGCTTGCATAAATTCATCAAATCTTTTCGAAGGAAGGAAGAGGCGGCCGGCTCAACAGGACTATAGCCTTCAAGCCTTTTCCCTTTCCTATCCCCATATATTACAATATATTGCTCAAACAAGTTAAAGAAATATTGCTTCACCTTTCCCATCTTCTCTTCATAATCATATGGATACATTATCTTATAAACAAACTTAATCATTCTCATTTTGTACCTAGGATCAAGAATTATCCCAAAAGATAGCAACATATCGCACTCATCCCAGTGATTCATTACCATACTTAAGTGGACACATTCTCATAGCCATGTTTTGTATTATTCTTCTTACTAGCTTACATCGTTTTAAGATTTCTAAAGAATTTTGATTCTTGATAACTCTCCCAAAATAGATTGATAGCGGATAATTTGAACCACTATCAACATTTTGTCATCAAGAAATATTTTAAGAAACTCACAAACTTCAAAGAATCCTTTCCCATCAGAAGTTGGACGTGGATTTAACTTTTCAAACTATCATCATCCTCAAGATATTTAGTAAAAACATTGCCTATAAGTATAGGCGTGTTGTTCAACATAACATATGTACTATTTGAAATAACCCGTTACGCTTAAGCGATTGAAATGTGTTGCATAATCTTGCCAGGCGGGACCCGAGATAAGATAAATAATTTCGGAATAAAATCGATGGCAAATATTATCTCAGTAGGCTTACGCTATGGAAAATTTTACATTTTGAATCGTTTCATTGAGATTTAAGTACGGAAAGTGGAGAAATAAAACCGCAATTCAAGTCCGTTTCTTTGTTATCGATAAAAGTGCACTTTTTATGTATCCATCCCCCGGAACCAAACGGGCCTTATACTCATCCTAAATATCCAACCTAACCCCACTAACTTCTTCATCCTCGGCCCACAAACCCATCCCCTTCACTCCCCCCCCTCCATTTGGCCGAACAGGATAAGTGAAGAAAGAGAAATTTCTTCCTCCAATTTTCTCATCAATCGTTGCTTAAACTCAAGAAAAAATTTAGAGAGCTTCCTCATCATCCTCATCATATCAAAGTGCTAGCGCCTAACTTTGAGATATTTCATGAGTTTTGAAGAGTTGAATTTTACTTGATTTTTGTTGACCTTGAAGCCTGGGACTCAAAATGATATATATGGATCGTCTAGGCTTAGATTAGATGATTAGAGGTTATAATAACTCCATTTCGGCGTTGAAATGTATAGAAATTTATAGTTTGATCTTTGTTGACTTTTGAGGAATTGAGTTTCTAAAGTTTGAAAAGGTATAGAAGTATCTTCTAAGCTTCTTGGAAACATGTGAGTAAGAAATGATTATACTTGATTGGGGTCAGTTGTATCGATCGATCGGCCGACTTTTTCTAAGTTTCTTTAAATTGTAATGGTGACGCATGGACTTTAATCTAGTTGTTTTGGAATGTAAGTTGATGTTTTGATGTTGATTGGTAGAGGATATCATGGAGTCGTGTTGCCCAATGAGTTGTAATCAAGCCAATTAAAGGTTGATTATAACGGGTTACCTTAGTTGGCGATTTATCAAGGTATTGATTAGAATCGACTAAAGTGTTATTGCCGGGATAATGATGACCTATCATTGGGAATTATGAAGTTGGTAATTAGAATGTAGTTAAGTTAGAATTCTTAGAAGTGTATACAAATTTCGGGATAGACGATTAATGATTAAATTGAATTGTGAAACGCTGCATAATACTCGGGTTTACTAGATTTTAAGAGAGGTTATTCTAACAATGTGTTATAATGTATAATTTCTTTTGAATAGAGTCGAGCCCCGACCTAACACGCGACTACCTGTAGTTATCATTATTGCTTTTGCTCGAGTACAGTATACAAATCTCGTGACGGGAACCCTTCATATATATTATGTTATATATTTTGCATGTATTTTGTCAGCCGGACTATTTGACATGTGTATTTGGTGGTGGTTATGATTCATATTATGAAATAATCGAGATTATGATCGATATTACGTGATAATTTAGCATTATGATTCATATTACGGTATAAATGGAATTATGATTTATATCATGAGATAGTAGGATTATGATTCATGCTATGAGATCGCTGGGTGGTCATCAGGGTTATACCATCGCAGGTCATGTGTACTTGTGTCATGCTGTCACAATACAGGCGAATCAAGGCTACAGTCTATTTTGATTGCTTTGTTTGTTATTTTAGCCGCGCATTCCTAATCGGGAGTTTTTGTGTGGTACGCATATCATAAGGCGGCCCCTTGATTCGGGAGTGCTCAGCGATATGCATATCGAAAAGGAAATTCTGGGCCGAGTGATTGAGTGGTGCCTCATCCGACATTCGAGGGATTCCTCATTTATTTATTCACGTTGTTAATGTATACGCATATGTTATATATATATAAGCATGATTATATGATTGATAAAATCAGGGTATTTGTATTCACTCGCCTTTTATAGCTGACTCCCTATTCTCTATGGGCGGGCGTTGCCATGCCCAGTTTCTGTGGATCGTCGAGTCACGTAGAAGTCAAGGCATTGACAGTCAGGGATTAAAGATCGGTGGGGCGAGGCGCACAGCAGTACAGAATATCCTCAACAATCCTTTTTCCTCTCATGTGTTCCGTTTTCAGACTTGTATATCGAGGGTCGCAGGTAGACCATACTACTAATATGTTGTATCAAAGGGAGATTACGTGGTGTATTGCATGGTCAGATTACCCGCATTGATGTATGTTTTGTTGTGATACGCTTTGTGTGGATGGCTGTTAGTTCACCACGACGGATAAAGCGTGTATTATTATTATTAATGTCAAATGAAGCCTTTTATGTCGTCATCCATCGACGGTGACTCGCTTACGTTATCGATGACCTTAACTCGTAGCGGCCGAATTCGTGGGGTCGCCAAGCGTAATTTTGGTATCAAAGCCGTGTTTCCGCCGCGCGCCCTGGCATGTTACGTGCTCCAGTTTAAGACGGTCGAAAGTTCGGTTGTCGATGATCATTCTTCTTTGTGAGTTTGAATTTTTCGGCTTGGACTGCCGGGATCAGCTGAGGATGCCACCGGAAGATTTTCGCCGAATCACAAGGCTGAAAAGCCCTTGTGGGAAGCGTCGGTATTTAATCGATTCGGGCTGTCAGTAGTCGACATAAGGATCGTCGTTGCTGACTCTGACGTAGCATACAATTGAAGCGGATTATTAAGAGCCTTACGTGTTGTCATTGATCATACTATCCGGATAAGGGTTTCCATTGAAGCTCGAAGTAGATTCTCGCTGGGTTTTTACTCTAGATAACGGTCGTTATCATGATGCGAATCCCCGGCGTCAACGCGGAAACGGTAGATGCCAAGATATACGGGTAGATTTGTTGAATTTGATCGAGAGAAAAGACGCTACATGGATGTCGGGAAGGAAATCTATAATGTCGATTCGGAGTTGTTAAGGGTTGAGGTATTTATGTAAATCTAGGAGCGTTAAGGCTAATCTCGGTGATTGTGGTATACATTGTCGATCCCAGACGCGTGAAGTTAAATTTGTGCACCTCGAAATAATCAAAGGGAAGAGTGTTTGTTGATAATTATGGTAGTCGGACCCAAGTGTTGTGGCAGTAATTAATTTACTGACGCATACGATGGACCACTGTGAAGCATTTAAGTAAGTTAATGAATCTTATTGTCCCATATGGAGTATGAATACGAGGCAATAATAGAATATGCAAGTTGTCCTAATAGGGTTTTATTATCGGGAAATTCTATCTCGATGGATACTAAGTGGAATCGAGGGGATAAGTTGAAAACGGGAAATTTTTGCCGTAAAACCGTTGTCACGACCGGGTGATCGCGGTGAGGTTATCGATCATCTAGATGCATTGGAATATGTTCGTACATCCAATATTGAAAAAATCGGGTATCGCGGAAATTGGGCGTATGAGTACTCTATTAGTGGATATAAAGTCGATTTAATGTGAATTGAGCAAATCGGGATTTAAAAATGAATATTTTAGTTGATCACATCATGAAGTCCTACGTTGCTTAAGTTGCGGTTATCACAAGAATAAAAGTAATAACGAAAATTTTGGGACTGGGAGAGTTAAAAGAGATGCTTGGGTGAGTACTCTATTAATAAACTATTTAAGTGGATGGAAAATCGATAACGACCGTGTGTAAGTAAGTCTGAGAAGCGAAATGCTTGTCGCAAAGAAGAAAATTAGTCGATATACCGCCAAGCGGGACTTTAGAAGAAATTACTGCATGCAATGGAAGCGTGCGACTCCTCCGCTGAGCAAAGATATTAAGCATTTAGAGATTCAATGAGTCAGTCTTCAAAAGTGTATTATGTATCAAGTCGGCATTTAAAACCATTCTTTTCCAGTAATAAACGCCGAGATCGATGTATACAATTGATTAACTTTATGGGATAAGGATGCTAGTTGGATGAAAAATAGATCATTTAAGGTTGGCGATAAATAGAGAAAATGTGTAAATTCTGTAACACGATTGAAAGCTGGGTTGAAAACGAGAATTTTTGCTACCGCCAACGTATTTACGGTTGTGTATAATTCCAAGATATAATGAAACGCGGGTGGGTACGCAATGGCAATCAGAGAAAGGAAAACGATATGTGGAGTACGTGTTATCTTTGACATATGATATGTGGGGTTATAATAGGTACGAAATTGGAATGAGAAAGTACGTAAGTTTGATATAAATTCAAAGTGAAATGGCGGGTATATCAAAGACTTAATCGAGGATGTAATTTGGCTTGCTCGAGCAGGAAAGGATATGAAAGGAATGATAATTTCTGGAAGGCTTGAATATTGAATGCACCTATAATGAATTAGTGCCTGGATTTGAGTTATTCATCAAAGCGCATTTAATTACGACCTTCGGGATTTATAAAGAGGAGCGCTGTGTTTGAATATTATACCGCTCTCAAGTTATTAACTTGTTGCATTCCAATTGAAAGGTTGAGAACAAATTTTTATTGAGCCCAGCAGCACGGATACGGATGACGTTTAAATACTTAGACGCCGATCCTATGGACAGACGCTTAAAGCAATACGTAACTGAACGAAGTAACAG